>NQII01001179.1:41253-198989 GCA_002778355.1 Clitarchus hookeri | reverse complement strand
CCCCCTCCCGGCCCCAAATACTAGGAAGAATAAATTCCATTTTGTAGGCTTAAAAGATGAAACACTACGATTTTTCATCAGAAAAAGATGCATAAAGGTGTTGGTACAAAAAAAAAAAAGGCAATACTACGTTAAGGAGAAAAGGACCTGTACTGGCCCATTATCTTCAACAATGTGTAGTATTATATTGCCAAGTCAAAGTTTTTTTTTGTCTGTTATCGTGTGCATAATAATGGTTCGTTCATAATTTTTGAGCTACTAATGGGCTCTGTTAAACGTCTGCAATTTATAACAAAAACTTGCAACTTGTAAAACGTTACTTATACATAACGCATTAGGAGAGGGATGTAACCAAGTCTGATTTTTTTTCTGACATCGCAATGTGAACGCCGTTCCGGCTCTAAAAATATCGACAATCTATAACTCGGTCAGATGGAAGTCAGACATGATAAATAGAGTAGCAGTGACATTGTCTCACGACGAACACTGCGTCGCCAATTTCCTGAGATGAGGCAATGTTTTAAGATCGGGAGTTTGTACAACAAACACCGATTAGTAAAAAAACAATTCGAGTTTTCAACAACTGCAAGAGAGGATCGCAACTACCGTAGTGTGTCGGTGCGGGAATGGAGTGGGACAGCTTAGACGTTTGAAGAGTTACGGACAACGATTACGCACACACTCCGAGGAACTCTTATATGGTCACATCGCGTCACACACGCTACATGTAACTTGGATTACAGACGCACATTCCTGTCATCAATANAACTCTTATATGGTCACATCGCGTCACACACGCTACATGTAACTTGGATTACAGACGCACATTCCTGTCATCAATACCTTCATGCGGTGGGCTGAACTTTTAAAATTGACTGTGTGACATACATAAAAAAAAAATATGCTTAATCACCCCCCTTCCCCCTCCACCGATCAAATAAAAACGGAGTTATAAGGTTTTCTTCGAGAGTTGATGTGCACTTGTATATATTTGTTTATATATGTAAAGGTATGAAAATAAAAACCGCGTAACCAAGACCTTGACAAACGAGAGCTCAACTTGTTTCACACACTTCTGAACACCTTTCGTACAAAATTGTTTGACACTCTACAGATTATTATAATAGGAATAATTTTATTGTGTATCCACAAATCACCCTGTTCAATCCACCGTGTCTCTAAAAGGCATTACATATNTTAATAGGAATAATTTTATTGTGTATCCACAAATCACCCTGTTCAATCCACCGTGTCTCTAAAAGGCATTACATATTGGTACAGGAGCCGATTATCCTATATGCACCAACCCGGAGTACCCAGAGNTTGTGTATCCACAAATCACCCTGTTCAATCCACCGTGTCTCTAAAAGGCATTACATATTGGTACAGGAGCCGATTATCCTATATGCACCAACCCGGAGTACCCAGAGAATACCCCTACTCATTGCTGCACACACCTCCCAAAACTCAGTCACCGTAAGCATTCCATCAATGGTTATTTGAAACTAATCACAACAGATTAATATATATATATTTATATATATACTACTTATATATATTCCCCAAACGCCCCCCATTTAAAACTTTGGAATATTAAAAGTAGTATAAAACATAGACTACATCGTCCGGCACGATTCCCACATGCGAACATCCGGGAGGGACCCCGCCGAGATTCGAAACAGATTCTCCTAGGTAAAGAGTTAAGTAGTTAACGACTACACCACCGAGGTCTCATGGAAAGCAAGTAACAAGCCGCCGTCACAACGTCAGAATGCAGGTTTTTCTTGCAAACATTACGCCTTTAAAAAATATAATCGGGGTGTTGGTTTACATAGATCGCTTCCCAGAGGAAAGGGTCGTTATCGAACGAGGGAGGAGTGGCGGCTCTCGATGAAGGAGATGCAGAAAGTTTTGGTGAGGAAGTGAGAGAGGGGTGGAGTTGTTCCCCTTCTTTGTGACGATCTCAGGAAGGAGTGACAGTGCTTGCTTTCAGGGACCCAACAACTGAGATGCAACGCATGGTTGCTCCACAATACGGTGCTCCGCCGAACGAGATAATGATACGTGGTTCTACAACTGCGCTATTATTTGTGCGGTAATGATCGGCATCTCCTCGCGGCAGTGTCGATATTGTTCGCGCACGTTTCATAACATAACCACCTGTCAAAACAGGCAAACCTTTTTTGCTGATTAAACAAATATTAATTATAATTTAGCTGAACGTTTCCCATGCACATAGCGAGCCTCTGTTATGCTGTTTCAACTCGCAATTGTACTGTCGTACTATATGTTTCTAAATACCTATTCAAAACCCCTGAGGCTTATAGTAGGAACTGAACGAGTAATGTTTCGATTAGGCGCCCATGGCCGGAAGTAAAGCAAAAACAGTTAAAGTGTTTTAAAACGCATGGTTTCCGCCGCGTCAGAGACCAAATATACTCCTGTAAATAATACGGATGTTTAATTTTTGCATTTATGGTAGATAACTCGCGCTATCAAGAACCGGAGTTCTTGCGTTATATCAATTATCACTGGATACCAAGCGTAGTATACCCTGCGGTTCGTTTGCCTACTATTCCGAGCTGTATGTACGTCACTTTCCACTGAGTCTCTGGTAAACACGGCTAATACACGTTTACCGAATACGCCAACATACTGTGGCGAAGCTCAAGGCAAAGGATGAGCAGCCCGTCGTTTTTAAAAAGAAGGTTATCTTTATTGCACGATACCATCAGTTGGTCAACGGCTGTCGGAAGCAAGTACCTTCACAATCAGCAGTGCAGTTTGTAGTGTTTCACGGAGGTACCGTACCCGCCATTTTGAAGAAGACGTTTCCATAAAGTTGACAATGCCTAGTTCACAAGTACTGAAACCATTCAGCATTCCACAGGTGTGGCTTATAAAAACGTTTGGATACTCTGCATCAGCAGCAACTTTACCACCCCTAGAACGTGCATACGATGACTCCATATTTCGCCCTGTGTTGACTTCTGTACGTGTTTCTTGTACATTTGTGGAGATAGAGACCACCTTCCGCAACAAATGTTTTTCACGGATTATATTTAATTCATTAAGGAAAACTGTCTCAACCCTNTAAAACTTTAGAATATTAAAAGTAGTATAAAACATAGACTACATCGTCCGGCACGATTCCCACATACGAACATCCGGAAGCGACCCCGCCGGGAATCGAAACAGATTCTCCTAGGTAAAGAGGTGAGCAGTCTAACCACTACACCACCGAGGTCTCAGGGAAGACAAGTAACAAGCCGCCGTCACAACTTCAGAATGCAGGTTTTTCTTGCAAACAGTACGCCGTTAAAAAATATAATCGGGGTGTTGGTTTACATAGATCGCTTCCCAGAGGAAAGGGTCGTTATCGAACGAAGGAGGANTTAAAAAATATAATCGGGGTGTTGGTTTACATAGATCGCTTCCCAGAGGAAAGGGTCGTTATCGAACGAAGGAGGAGTGGCGGCTCTCGATGAAGGAGATGCAGAAAGTTTTGGTGAGGAAGTGAGAGAGGGGTGGAGTTGTTCCCCTTCTTTGTGACGATCTCAGGAAGGAGTGACAGTGCTTGCTTTCAGGGACCCAACAACTGAGATGCAACGCATGGTTGCTCCACAATACGGTGCTCCGCCGAACGAGATAATGATACGTGGTTCTACAACTGCGCTATTATTTGTGCGGTAATGATCGGCATCTCCTCGCGGCAGTGTCGATATTGTTCGCGCACGTTTCATAACATAACCANATTATTTGTGCGGTAATGATCGGCATCTCCTCGCGGCAGTGTCGATATTGTTCGCGCACGTTTCATAACATAACCAACTGTCAAAACAGACAAACCTTTTTTGCTGATTAAACAAATATTAATTATAATTTAGCTGAACGTTTCCCATGCACATAGCTAGCCTCTGTTATGCTGTTTCAACTCGCAACTGTACTGTCATACGATATGTTTCTAAATACCTATTCAAAACCCCTGAGGCTTATAGAAGGAACTGAACGAGTAATGTTTCGATTAGGCGGCCATGGCCGGAAGTAAAGCAAAAACAGTTAAAGTGTTTTAAAACGCATGGTTTCCGCCGCGTCAGAGACCAAATACACTCCTGTAAATAATACGGATGTTTTAAATTGTTACATTTATGGTAGATAACTCGCGCTATCAGGCTGCGGAGTTCTTGCGTTATATCAATTATCCCTGGATACCAAGTGTAGTCNATGTACGTCACTTTCCACTGAGTCTCTGGTAAACACGGCTAATACACGTTTACCGAATACGCCAACATACTGTGGCGAAGCTCAAGGCAAAGGGTGAGCTGCCTGTCGTTTTTAACAAGAACGTTATCCTTATTGCACGATACCATCAGTTGGTCAACGGCTGTCGGAAGCAAGTACCTTCACAATCAGCAGTGCAGTTTGTAGTGTTTCACGGAAGTACCGTACCCGCCATTTTGAAGAAGACGTTTCCATAAAGTTGACAATGCCTAGTTCACAAGTACTGAAACCATTCAGCATTCCACAGGTGTGGCTTATAAAAACGTTTGGGTACTCTGCATCAGCAGCAACTTTACCACCCCTAGAACGTGCATACGATGACTCCATATTTCGCCCTGTGTTGACTTCTGTACGTGTTTCTTGTACATTTGTGGGGATAGAGACCACCTTCCGCAACAAATGTTTTTCACGGATTATATTTAATTCATTAAGGAAAACTGTCTCAACCCTCNGCGTACCTGAAAAAAGTACAACCAATATTCTAGAAAGATATGCCATTGAAAATTAATATTTAAAAAAAAAAAGTGGTTTCCACACGATAACGTACCATCACATTTCGCTCTAACTGTCTAAGATCGTAACTACCATACATTCGAGAAAAATAAGTGAGCCGAGATGACACGATTGCTTGAATTCTACAATCGCCGGATTTAACTCAACTCGACTTTGTGTTTTACCCTGGGGGCAGACGAAGNTGACACGATTGCTTGAATTCTACAATCGCCGGATTTAACTCAACTCGACTTTGTGTTTTACCCTGGGGGCAGACGAAGAATCGTATTTACGAGATTCCTGGATAGAAAAAAAATCTGCTTACAAGAACTCTGGCCGCAGCACAAGAGAGATAAACAATACCTGGTTTTGTTGAGGAAGTGTGTCGGAACAATCCTCGCAGGTACAGTGCTTTCAAAGAAGTTGGTGAGCGTCACGTGACGCAGCTACAGCGTCGCNAACAATCCTCGCAGCTACAGCGTCGTAGAGAGTCAGGATGCACAGCCAAACAAACAACTGGAACAGCAAATCAGTAATGGAACAATTCTAACATAACTTGAAACATTAGTGTCGGAACTCAGATCAGCAAAGCTATTTTCATCCAGTAAAAGCAGAAAATTTAAATTCGTGTTTTGATTTGATTTTACTTCTAGCACGGTATGCTCGAGGGCGTGGGTTGCTGCTACAAATAATGTACTTATAGTCCTCTAAAAGCTGTAAGGGTTTTGCATTAGGCACTTAAAAACATCATTTAGGCCTATAGGTGAGCATTGCGATTGCACAGATGACGTGGGATCAAGGAGTCTGCCAAATGTTAGCGCTTGCATAAAGCGGGCGTCACGGAAACTGGAATTCCAGCATCTCGTGACGACGCGCGAAGTCTACAATTACCGTAAGTGACTATGCGATATTTTGTCACTGAGAAAACCAGTAACACGCCACTCTTGCGGAAAGAAGACGTCGCTGTTCGCAATATGAGTGAAAGAGATATTTTCAGACTGTTAAGCTGTTAAAAATGGGGCAACAAATAAACTAGAAAAGTTATGTCAACGTGGTTAGTTTACTTACGAAGACCGCTGAGACCAAAAAAATGAAAGATTTAAAATCCACCAATTTTAAAATTTTACTAATAAATGCATGTATAATTCGTAACAATTATTGAAAATTGCGCACGTATAAAGAATAGGAACTAAACGTACCTGTCAAATTACTCCTGACTGTTTCATTTTTGCTTCCTTTTAATTAGCTCTTCTTTTGATGCTTACACTTACTGCAACATATATAACAATGTGTGTTATAATTTCACACCTTTGACGAAGAAAAGTGTTTCGATATAGCAACAAAAATAATTTAGTTTCTTTACTACGTATTTTATTTTTAAAAAGGTAGCAGGTTGCATTACTTGAATTTTTACTAGTCACAAATAGTTCTAAATATTTTAGTTTACAAAATAATTATTCACATTGATATTTATAAAGTATTATTGACAGAACAAAAACAATTCATCAGTCTGATCAAAAGTGAAAAAATTGTAGATGCGTGTCAAGCACACTAAACGATTGGAAATTGCGTAATGCATTTTATACTGCATATCAAATTTATATATAGGGATAAACAAAGGTGAAATATAAGTGTCAGATGTTTAAAAGCAGGATATACCTTAAGTGAAGCATTCCTATAAACAGATAACCATGGTAAAAAAATTCGACTTCTTGTAAAATTTTTCTGAGGTGCTGCCATATTGTTACTTTCCTTATTGGCTGATGTGTCTGAAGTTATTTCCTTATTGAACTGGGCCACAGAAACCTCGTCTATTTGACTTTCTGAGGCCACCATCAAAATAACTTTTTTTACGAAGTGGTGAAATAACCCCATCTTTTCCAATGAATTATAGACGTGTTTTCGTAATATGCGTTTTGGTTTTGTCACCTTAGAAACTGACTAATAACCACATTCTAAACACTATATGGTTCACGTATGAATTTTTCCCAGTTTAGAAATTTATTTCATTTATGTTCTCTGTCTAGAGAAATTAAATAAAGTTTGTATCGCCGTATAAATAATCAATGTAACAAATAATTCACTGCAATATTAATATTTATTAATTCCATTTAATCAATTTTGTTTGATAAAAATTTTGCGTTTTAATAATTTCTGTATACTGGAGTTACATGCAATTCAGAGCACTAAACAGTTTGTTAGAGTAATACAATTAATAATACACACCAGAGTACCGATTATTAACTCTCCGCTAATGAGTAAGATAATTTATTCGTGTTCCTGGAATTGGAAACAAACACGAACTACTGGTTTTGGGTTACCNGAGTACCGATTATTAACTCTCCGCTAATGAGTAAGATAATTTATTCGTGTTCCTGGAATTGGAAACAAACACGAACTGCTGGTTTTGGGTTACCACTCTGATGATATCGAATACGACTCGTCCCATGCGACAAATATCACATTTCTCGAGCGCTGTCTTTGCAAGAGACATTACTTGAAGCGAGAATCATAAATTGAAACACAACCGTAATTACAAAGAGTCAGTATTGGATTTAAGTTAAAAAAAAAGTTGCGCTCTTTGAGTCAAAAATATAATTTTTAATATTAATAAAAGCTTTTCTGTACGGTGCGTATTATTTGTTTTGGCAGCTTATTTACATTGCGGAGGGTTATCGGAACTGTAACGGGACTCACTCAGGCGTGGCAGGATCTAGCCGCCTGCCATAAAATTGGCGGTATTTTGTGACAGAATTCCGGTACACATGTATGTTTAACGAAATGCTTGCCGTTGTGCGGATCGTGTTCATTATGTTCACTTTATACTTCGCTAGGTCTGCGACAATCAACTACGTTGTTGGCGAGCTCGTAATAAGCCCACTGCGGGTTTCTGAATCCAAAATTACGATTTCACATTCAGTTGTAATCTATGAAGTCGGGTTGTATAACAAATACAACCGATAGCCGCAAAGCAAGCTGTACAGCTGAAGGCTGATTACGTTCGAAGTGAAAAAAAAAAAAACGCATAATTACAGAAACCAACACTATCCGAACGTATCTGATTTGTATGGCAGTTTGCAAAAAATTTACAATCCAATCATAAATACATGAAAATACTAAAACATTCTGGGGTAAATTTTCTTTCTTTTCATAATTATAACGCGCTAAAAAAACCGAATTATGAATGTTGTGGCTCTAAACAACCATTGCAAAAAAAAATATTGTAATGTTTCACAAATGTATGTGGCAGCAGTTTTTAAAGCTCACATTATCAGACGACTTTCTGCAGATGCTGCAAGAAACCAAATTCATCACCTCATTAGATATTTTTAGATAATTTTACGCTATTCCATTCGACGAAAGGGGCCGACATAAACTTGCTTTCACCGTAGATGAGATAGGTCTATTTCAGCGTAAGAGGATACCAATGGGACTTCAAAGCAGCCCTGTTTATTTTCAAGAATTTTTTCTATATACTACTTAACGCGCTTCGTTGGAAAGCTGCCATTGCAAACGCGGACGACATTTACGTAATATGGTAAAACATTCCAACGACACATTCAAAAATTGTAGAAAGTGCTTTTACGTATGCGAAATGTAAGTTTGCGCAACAACAAATAAAAACCCCGAAGCGCTTTCATAACCTAGCTATAGTTCATTCACGGTTTCTTCCAAATTTTCTGAAGCCCTGCTAAAATTGTACTCTCAACAATATCCCTCCGCCTCATGCTAACAAATCTAATCTAGTCTAAAAGTTTAGACCAAAGGGACAACTCACCGCATTCGTGCGCACTCAGTTTAATAATATTTTGCATAATAACTATTTATTACTAGGCATTACCAAAATCAATTTTTTTCTCACTTTTTAATTATAAATGAAGTAATACAATTTATAGATACATATTTTAAGTAAACGTTCAATTTATCACAAGTTTAGAACGATTGTCATGCGTGACGTATTTAGGAAACATCCAAACGTGTTATAAATGGGGTGATTTTTCAATGGTTTTATTAAAAAAATGTGAAGAAACAGCGGATAAACTATATATTTATTTATATAGAAATATACATTCACACCAGATACAACAAAAAAGCGATTTTCAGTTTACTGTCGCAATAACGATTTATGCATCGCTCCCTACGGATTTCGCTTTACCGCTGACGTGTGCACGCAGTTATCACACCTACTAATCTCGACAGCAACGAGAGATGGTATCACATTGCACAACAGTACAGGAAACACCACAGAGAACATACCGCGCCACCTGACAACAATGCTGTCCATTTCCCAAACCAATTGCAACGTTTCACGAATGACTATTTTTGAGTTTACCTGCCAGCTGCTAATTCAACCGTAAAAACTGCGCATCCTTAAGAAACCCGTAAATGACGGATCATTTAACCTAGCGAATTTGTTCGGAAATATAGCGTCGCAAGATATTCACAAAGGCAGGTTTATGGCAGTGATACTAACAACTTGTATTAATTTAATATGCAACTGAACAACCAAGAAAAAAAAAAAGTTAAAGAAAGAAAGTACTGATTTTTAACAAATGTAAAAATGGCCGCAAAAGTTGTTTTCAATAAAGTATACAAAGTCAGAAACCGAAGCTGTTCTAAAACATTCACAAATTATAAGAATAAAAGTTACTCTATTATATAAACTCATATTCTATTTGTGAAATGCAATGAATCAGCGCCTTGTTAATAGTAATCGCATATTGCAGGGTCATTATTACATATATATTTTTTAATGAACGTACAAATGTTTTTGTTTGACGTACCAAGTTCAGTGAAAGCACTTTATGATTAAAGAAAAACCTAGTGTAGCGCAGTTGTTTCATTCTACACTAGCCAGAAACGCGACCGCGGTGACTGAGCGGTTTGGCTGCTCGCCTCCCACCAAGGCGAACCGGTTTCAATCCCCGGCTGAGTCACTCCCGGATTTTCGCCTATCGTGCCGGACGATGCCACTGGTCAGCGGGTTTTCTCGGGGATCTCACGTTTCCCCCACCCCTTCATTCCGGTGCCGCTCCATACCTCGTTCACCCACCTGGCTGTTAAGAGACGCCAAAATCTCTTCACCTACTCACTCACTAGCCAGAAACCGTATTCAGAATGATTATGTCAGGTATGGCATCACACCTTGTTGATAGCTGATAGCGGGATAATTAGGGGGCCCGCCAACCTGGAGTTGTTACACGTGTTTGAGGCCGAGAAGCGCGGGAGCGATAAGGGCTACACTGCCACTAGCATCAAGTGTGCCATCGCTACTAAGCACAAGGCTCTGAACTGGCGGGCAGTGTTCTCGCCGTGCTGCGTGTACCTATGGCACTTTCAGCGGTGACGCTATCTTTGAGTCAGTGAATTTTCGTGAGAAAATGTGACTACACAGTAGAATTCAATGCTATAAGCACCCTACAGAAGTTTGTCTGTGGCCATTGATTGCTCTCTGTTTCAGAAGGCGTTTCATATTTGTCCGGGCTACTCAGAATTCGGCAACATCGGCATGGCTCTTACGCGATTAGTATGCACACAGTTAACAAGTGTCAAAAAGTAATTCAGCCAACCAATATAGGTAAACGACCCTACAGTGTTTTGAAATATAACTTGTCTTGAAATATTTTCGCGAAATTTCACTACCTCTAACTTTCATTTTATTAGTCTGTAGCGAAGTCAGTGCAGGATCCTGAACTAGTTTCGCAGGAATTGACCAAGATAATTTTAATCTATAACAGTTTCAGGTCCTGTGTCACGACCTCTCGATAAAAGTAGCTGATAACTATCTACCTGGTAATTCTTGTCGGGTATATCAGCCTCTGTTGTGTATTACGACCACCCGGTAGCAACCGAACAGTTATCAGGTAGTTATCAGGAAGAGCCGAAAATAACTAGTGTGGTTCTTGGAAAGTAGGTTATGAAATCGTCTCTTGCAGGGCAAATTTTAGTAAAGATTATGTTCCGTAATTGTGTGGTGAAACTGATAGCAGTAGGAAAAAGGGAAGTCTGGAAAAGAGGCGTGGGGTGGGGGACAAGTGACGAGAGGAGGCCATCTTGGATGAAATCATTTTGCCCTCAAAATTTCCCTTTTTTCCCCTTAAAAACGGTCAAAATTACCCAAATTTTCCTTAATATTTCCGAATTCCCCTCAAACATTTCCCAAAATTCCCTCAAAAATGGTCTTACGCAATTTTCGCTCGATAACCCCACAATGCGGACGAGTGACTCATTTATGGGGAATGAGGGATTGAGGGGTTGAGAGATTATCCTAACATGCTACGCGATCCTCTCGAAAGGGTCTTGTCACTAACAAGCCAGCACCATCCATCTTGGCTGAAGAATGTTCGTGTTCATTGCGCCCCGTCATGCAACTTCGACGAACCGAGCGGCCTATCATAAAGGATGCCGCAGCACAAGACGATAAAAGGGCCTTCCCACCAGTTGGTCCTACTTCATGTTCTTGCATTCCTGACCAACGATATCAATCATGGTCCCTACTTCATGCTCTCGCATTCCTACCAGATGTCCCTACCTCATGCTCTTACATTCCTGTTTTCTCAGAGGATGGTGTCCATTGGCAGTCCGTACCAACGACACTCATTTTGGCAGTCAGTACCGAACGCCATATTGTTCCCCTACTTCATTGTGCTACCACAGCGCCGTACCTCGCTATCTGTGCTCAAGAAATTTGCCGGCGTAAGGTGCCGTAATCAGTCCAGTTTTTTTTTTCATCGATCCACAACCGCGTCTCGTTTGGCAAATGATTTGCATAAGACGCAGTATACACCTGCACAACAAGCAGCACCCTGGTATAAATAATCATTGCCTTATTTTACGTTTCGAAGAGTTTTGCACGTTTTTGCTTTTAAATCGGAATGTTCTACGGATCAACACATAATTCTAAAATCCCATGATGTTATAAAATATATCCGTAAAATTATTGGTATGTACAGGTTAAAATTTAGCTAGAAACCTTTATAAAATACGGTCTCATTTAATTAAAATTTTCCAATACACAACGTTCCGTAAATTTCATAGAACATTCCATGATATCTAAAATATAACCGTAAAAACGGCATATATTTTGGTAGTTACCCTTTGCACAGTGGGATTACGGAGATAATGTTTTAGTTTCGTTACTTGAGAGTTTCACTGCGTGAATTCTTTTTCAAAGTTAAAATATTTCGCTGCAGCAGCGGGATTTGAACAGTAAGCAAGAGTTTTACAAGTTTGAACTTGAACATTTTGCCTACCACGGCGTCGCAACAAGCGACGTAAATACGTAATTTTTACAGCATTTATGAACGCAATAAAATTTTTTTTAAAGCAATATTGGTGTTTCTGCGTTGAGGTTTGTTACATGTGGTTTATGCTAATTTTTTAGTTATATAGGCATATAAGTGTTAATAATAAAAGTATGCTATGGTAAAATTGTCTGAAAAATAATAATCTACTTTTGTAGTATTTTAAGTCGTGAGTACAGGAAAAATAGTAAAAAAAATTCCATCCCGTGCAGTTTTATTACAAACTGAGCACAATACATGACCATATGTATCAAAAATAGGAATTTAGGCATGCTTTTTTATACAAAAAAAAAACGAATATTTACGTTTTCACAACAGTGTACGTGACATACTATACGAGAGTTCAAGATAGAGCTTAAAATTAACAAAAGAAATGAAAGAAGATTTAGCAAAATATAATAACTAGTTAAATCTGGCTCATATTCCTGGAACTGAACAGCAGACATCCTCGCTCATCTTCCCCTCCCATAGAACTAGTTAAATTCGGTTTATATTCGCGGATCTGAGCACCAGTCATCGAATTTATCCTTCACCACTGCCAGTGCCACCGACCCTTAAGTAAAAACTCGTGCAGTAGCTATTTTGTTTTTGTGAGGAGAAGAGTGTTACAAGTGGTAAAAACATTTGATTGTATCTTTGAAGTTTGATGGCAATAGTAAGTTCATGTTATTATGATGGTTTGAATAGACTGTGTCCATTGCCGATCATGAGACTAAATAAAAATTTCGCTCGCGCACACACAGACACACATACACACATACACACACACACACATACACACACATACACATAACTCAGCAATACAGAAGACGATGAAACCTTTTGCAACACCACAGACAGACAATTAGGAAAAGCCATTTCCTTTCCAATAAAAAATATAATTGTATTTAATTAAAACGCTAAAAAAATAGATGAACAACTCATTATTACAAAACAGGACACACAGCGAAAGGAACCAAAAGAAAAGACAACACGGAGACGAAAACGAAAACACCACACGAGTGAACACAAAATTGCAAAAAACAATATCAGTGGACACTGGTGAACAATAAAACTGAAAACACACACAAAAATAGGACAAAAACCACAACGAAACACAAGTCAGGAAAAGTTTTACTTGTGAGATAAAAATAAATAAATAAATCACTTCGGACAACACAGGAACCACAAAAATAGCCAGAGAAAATAATAGGCAAACCAACACAGAAGAGAAGACACAGTGCTACGAAAATAAAACAAAAATAATAAGTCGTCAGGAAGTTTCGGGGCCTGAAATATGTCCCCTTTTTCAGGTGAGTCACTGGAAGGACAATAGCAGAAAATTTTTATGAGTTCTGTGTGTGTGTGCGAGATTTTTATTTATTCTCATGGTCGGCAATGTCCAATCAAACAATCATAATAACACAAATTCATTTGGTTGAATGTTGTAATAAATAAATGCTACATTTAGTTTTTTTTCAGTGTACAATGGCACTACGTCACTGTATCAACAATCCTGACTTGTTTTATTACATTTTTGGATGCTTACAGTAAAAAACCAACGAATAAATATAGGGTGAGTATAAAACAATACCCCAAATTGGAAGGTCTATAATATCAAAAACCTACAACCTTGATTGACCAATCAAATGAACCGTGGAACCATGCAGTTTGTTTACCATACATTAAATGTGACCACAACGAGTGGACCTAACGACATCTACGCGATAATCAAACTCATTCCACACTCTCATCAGCATGTCCGGTGTTAAAGTTTGGATGGCGTCCGTAATTCTCGTTTTGAGGTCGCCAATGTTAACTGGCAATGGTGGACGAAACACCTGATAATTTATAAACCCCCATAGAAAAAAAACGCATGGAGTAATATCTGGGCTTCTTCGGGGCCAGTGATGAAGAGCCCGGTCACCTGCTGCTCCTCGACCAATCCAGCGTTGCGGCAACGCCTCGTTTAGGTATCCTCCAACAGCTAGGTGCCAATGGGGTGGCGTGCCATCCTGCTGGAAAAAGAAGTCCCCCGCCGCCTCCTCTAACTGAGGAAACAACCATTCTGTAAGCGTGTCCAAATAAGGGATTCCAGTAACAGTGGGTTCGTGAAAAAACAAAGGGCCGAAAACAGTGTCTTTGGATAGAGCGAAAAACACGTTCACTTTGGGGGAAGCGCGCTCGTGTTCGGTGGTTTCCTGTGGAGGCTCCTGACCCCATATCCGCACGTTGTGCCGGTTAACCTTACCATTTGTATGGAATATCGCCTCATCGCTAAAAACCAGCTTAGATATGAAGGCATCGTCTACCTCGTTCTCGGCAAGAACGAACGTCCAGAAATCACGTCTCAGTTCTTTATCCATTTCGGTAAGAGCCTGTAAAAATGGTAACCTGTATGGTTTGTGCAGCAATCGCTTTCGCAACACTGACCATACCGTCGATTGAGGGATCTGCATTTCCCGGCTAGCTTCTCGAGTTGATTTTCTCGGACAGCGAACGAATGCTTGTTGAATGCGTTGCACATTCTCTTCGAACACACGCGGCCGCCCGGAACTTTTGCCTTTACAAAGGAACCCTGTGTCAAGGAACTGACGAAACCAACATACGATACTCCACATATCGGGAGGACGATGTCCGTATTTGCAATGGAATTCACGTTGAACTGTCGTAATCAATTTACATTTAGCTATCTGAATAAAACAGAATGCCTTTTGTTGTTTCGTCGCCATCGTGATGCAGACTAACACACAACACATACTCATAGTGCGACGACAAACGCTCCCAGTGTCATCTCTCGGCACATAAAGGAAACATCAAACCGTCCCCTTCACATTGACGTGTCGAATGCGAGTTCGCTACCCCCTCACCACCTCAAACCGAGAGTTAGGGACGGCATCCAAACCGTAACACCGGACATTCTGAGAGCGTGGAACGAGTTTGATTATCGCGTAGATGTCGTTCGGGCCGCTCATGGTGGTCATATTGAACATTTATGAATGTATGGTAAACCAATTTCACGGTTCCACGGTTCATTTGGTTGGTAAATCAAGGTTGTTGGTTTTTTGGTTTTGATATTATAGACCTTCAAAGTTGGGGTATTATTTTGTACTGATCCTTTATAACAGACTTTGTTGAAACAGTGGCGTTAAGTTGGGAAACCAAGGCAAGACATGGACTCCCCACAGGTAAGTTCCGGGGCCGCGGTGGTGTAGTGGTTAGACTACTCGCCTCCCACCTAGGCGAACCGGGATCGCTCCCAAATTTTTGCACGTGGGAATCGTGCCGGACGATGCCGCCGGTCTGCGGGTTTTCTCGGGGATCTCCCGTTTCCCGTGCCCCTTCATTCTGGCTCTGCTCCACACACACCTCGTTTCACCCTCATTGGCTCTCAAGACCTCGATGTTAAATTAAGAGCCGTCCAAATCTCTCCACTCCTTTCTACACCGGTATGTTCCTTGTGTGTTGAAGAAGTGCGTCAGTGGTCACAATGAAAGAAGCAATCTTTTCGTTTGGGAGTGCCCGTGATTTGGAGCGAGTCTAAAAATCACATTGGTGATTGTTACTTTCGTTCTTGTAGTGTACAAGGATGTATCTTAGTTGCGCAACACGTCCTTTGCCTCATGGGCCAGTAATACTTGTTACTTCTCCTCCAGATAACTTAGATAATGTGTGTGAAGAGCTCGATATACATTGAAGCTTAAGGTGACAGTGACAGTGACTAAGATTATGTTTATAATCCGGGCAGTGATAAACCGTAACTTTTCACACAGTCACAGCTGAATGATTTCGTGATAGACTTTGACATTCCTAAATAATCTACAGGACTTTTACCCTCACGGTTAAAGAAAACAAACATGTTAGCCCACGGGACATCGTTTTAATGGTTTAAAAATTATAGTGAAAACTTTGGCACTTATTTTTCTCAAGAAGTTTGTATTGTTTACTGCAGTGATGTTGCTGGACTCGTGAAAAGTTTCAGCATTGAATACTATGCAAACGATTGGCGACTCTTCGTTGATTCACCGAAAAGAAGTCTCAGAGCTGTCCTCTATAACAGAAGTAAATACACTTCTTTACCAGTGGGAAATTCTGTTCATTTGAAAGTTTGTTATAGAAGTCTTGAGCTGATTATAGCTAAAATCGTATATGAAAATCACGTTTGGAGCATTTATAGCAATTTATTATGTTACTAGAACAACAAAGCGGATACACAAAGTATCCCTGCTTATTAGTGAAATGGGATAGTCGTGACTATCTTATGTTAAAAAAATTGCCTGTCAGAATATCATTACAGTCTGGATCAAAAATGTATAAAGAGATAATTGAGGAGAGCAAAAAAAAAAAAAGTTTTACTTCTCCCACTTCACGTCAAACTAGGATTGATGAAACGTATGTGAAGACACTGCCGAAAGATGGAGAGAGTTTTAAATATTTGTGTAGCCAGTTTCCTTGATTGTAAGAAGCCAAGGTCATGGAGGGAGTATTTACCGCGCCAGGCATAAGAAAACTGATATATTATGACATATTTCAAACAAAGCTGGAAGAAAAATAAAAAGAAGCTTAAAGAGCATTTACAGATGCTGTGAAAACCTTCCGTGAAAACTATAAGGATCCATATTATAAAATTATTGTTGGAAATATGTTAAGAACGGTTAATGACTTGGGATGCAACAAGATCATTAAAGTTCATTTCTTACACGCACACCTTAATTACTTCCCAGATAATCTAAGAGCCGTGAGTGAAGAACAGGGCAAAACATTTTACTAGAAAATAAAGGAAATGGAAAGACAATATCAAGGAAGATGTAATTTCAGTATGATAGCCGACTACTGCTGATGCTGAAGAGGTACAATCCACATAAAGAGCACAAGCGCAAAAGTTACAAAATAAGCTTTGAAGTAATAAAAACTTACGTGTTAAAATTATATTTTACGGATTTTGTGCTTCTTTTAGCTATGCATTGTGTACTCTGTGCGTCATTCGTAGTATTTTTGTAACTTCGTGTTTTTTTAATGTGATACCTTATAAAAAAATCTTATGTGATAGGAAAAACAGAGGTCACATTTAAAATCAGCACCAATAGACCTATAAAAATCAGTCACATTTTGTACTCAGAGTTTTTTGTAATCCTTCATAGAAATTATGTAACTTTTTAAAATTTAATTCTTTTTTTTTTGTAAAAAAATTTATACGTAATAAAAAAACTGTGGTCATGTTTGTAATTACCTATATAAATCAGTTTTATTTTATACTCTACGTTTTTAAATAAGTGATATAAATAACTTTCATTTGAAGCAATTTTGTGACATTTTTGTGTTTCTTTAAAAAATTTAATAACTTTCTGTAAAAAAATTTTTTTATGCGATAGAAAAAACTGTGGTCATATTTGAAATGAGCACCAAAAAACCTATCAGTTGACAAACTAAAGACAATGTTCCATAAGTTGTATTTTTCAGGCCTGTGTAATCACAACTGCCGCAAGAACGAAACTTTATGGTTACAGTTGGTATTCGTTGGCGTGTAGAGTGTTACCTGTGCGCTGCGAATGTCATCCAGACCTGTTGCCATGTTAAGTGCGCTGTGCCACACACAGAATTACGCAGCGAGTTTATCGTCTCAGTGGCATTCCGCTCTGCTGTCGTGCGCCTTTGAGAAACGTCGTTATAAAATATTTATATCCAGTACCTACAACTTTGCCTCTCGCTGAGCTTCAAGTGCAGCAGTATTTCCTTCACTGGAGTTAACCTGTGTTTGCATAATATAGCACAACGTTGAAATGAAGAGGATTTATATTATCTGTGTTCACTGATATTTTAACACAAAATTCGAAGAGAATTTGCACACCCTGAAAATAATCCGTAGCAGTAAAAGAGGGTCTCCAACGATAAAACCGAAGGAATATATTATTTTCATATTTAATTGTGCTCTTAATTAATGGGTGTCGAAAAAAAGTATACTCTCGAAATGAAAAGCATCGATCGCATTTGCAGCGACTGCGCCTGAAACGCGTTTCGGTGATTAAGTCGAGATTGTGAATAGCTGAATACCGATATCCGCGGTCAGTTACACTGATCGGTCGTTATAATAACGGCGTACAAATTGGAGGCTAACGTCAATTTATAACCAATACCCCAGGCTGAACTCGATTAAGTAATTTTTCGCGGTATTGTCTGTTTACTCAACCTCTGCTTTCAATTATTACAACGCTTTCCATCAGAATAAAAAAAAAACCCAATTATTTATTGTCAATTCGCAAGTTGCTTATGGAGCGAACAAATTATATTTTTAAGTCGTGGCCCCGTTACCTATGTCATGTGAAAACCTTACTTCAAAAAAATTACTTTCGACGATTTTTAAACTTCAGTTATGGCTGCATGTATTGACGTCTGTTCTGTTCAATCAAATCAGATAGTAGTCAATTATATATATATATATATATATATATATATAACTCTTTTCTATTACGTCAACACATTCGTTTTATTTATAGGCTGTTCCTGGTTAAATTACCACTTTTGTAATCAATCTTTGTAAAATGTCACTGCTGCTATCTGCTTATATTTTAACGGGCAAACTGTGTAGCATGCACTCAGTAAAATTGGTCACGACGGAGGTAAATTAGTTCCGTGTCCTAACGTTGAATTACAGGTGTTAGGTAAACATTCGTGAACACTGAAATTGATTTATTTGGCTTTCTGTTTTGTTATTCATGTAAGAGCAATAATTAAAAAATCGGTAAAATATGTATTTCACCCTACCAACGCATGAATGAAGTAGTCACGCCAATGGTAACATTCATCTTACATATGACAGAAGAATACGCAATGAGCATAGAAATAGATGTTAAGCAGTGCTTTCAAAAGTGCTCAGTTCATCGTGAACAGCCTACGCTTTCGTAGTTTATAAGTTCTTGATATTTCCTAAAGATTTCAAACGTCAAAAATACGGACGAAAACTGAAGGTACGTTGACGTTCTATTGAACACTTTATGAAAACAAGTGATATTTTTGACGTCTGCTGCCGAGACTGCAGGGTAGCGAACACAATTACTTTCTGGCACGCCATTAGTGTGAGCGGTAGATTAATAAGGACTGTGCGCTTACTTCTATCTTTACTGCTCTTCTGAATTTTGCTACAAATTTATCAAAGCATAACCCAAGCAATTAAAAATGTTTAGTTTATGATATTTTTGTAGAGAATTTACAGTGTTGCTTCCAGATACTTGAACATGTGAAGTGTGTACACACACCCTTCTTCATCGTTCCTTGCAGTGCATGATGGGATACGAGATAGCGCAACATACACCACCGTGAGTGGCAGAACTGTCAGTCTCCTCAGCTATTTTTGACAGTAAACACAAAACTAACCCACAATCGCAGCAACGATGACGCAGGTCTTGCTGGTCCACAAATCACTATACATGGTTACATTTATCAATATAATTAAGTAAAAATGGGGGTGAATGCATCAATGGCGATTTTTGGACAGTCGCCATTGCGATGCAGATGTCTGTCATAGAAAATGAGGACTAAAACGAAAAAAAAAAAAACTTAAATAAGACAAGTAACCTTTGGACGAGTAAATAAATATACGCATACAACACTGGAAAATTTCAAGATGGGAGAGAGTCAAAAAATAGAACAGCAACTAATTACGATAAATATATGTATATATGCACGACCAACAGATAACACATAGAAAAAACACAGGCTAGAAACCTGCTTAAAACAATAATGGAAAAGCTGACAAAATAAGTTGGAATATAATGGGACGACACAACAAAGAAACTCACTCTTTGTTGTGTCGTCTCATTATGTTCCAACTTATTTTATCAGCTTTTCCATAATTATTTTAAGCAGGTTTCTAGCCTGTGTTTTTTTTCTATGTGTAATCTGTTGGTCGTGCATATATACATATATTTTTCGTAATTAGTTGCTGTTCTGTTTTTTGATTCTAATCCCTCTGTGAATTTTCTAGTGTTGGCTACGTATATTTATTTTCGCGTCCATAAGTTAGTTGTCTTATTTAAGTATATATCTTTCGTGCTCATTCCTGTTTTTCCATGAAAGACATCTGCATCACAATTGGTGAATTTCCAAAAATCTCAATTTATTCATTAGGCTTCATGCTGAAATGCTAATCGCAAGAAAGCTATCACGATACACTTTCGTCCATTCGCTGTCACTTCCAACTTTTCTGAAGCCCTGCTTATGTTATACTTTCATGATATTCCTCCGCCTCATACTAACCAAGTTTAACAAAGTCTAGAAAATTACACCAAAGGGACAGCGCACCGCATTCGTGCGCACTCAGTTTAATACTATTTTGCACAAGAACTATTTGTTACTAGGCATTACTAGCACGCTCATTTTCTCCCCGTTTTTATTTATATTAATTAAAAATTGACGTTACTAAGGTGTCTATATAAAATATAAGAAAAAGGCCAATTTAACCAAAAATAAAATATTTCGGTGTTAACAGAAGTTAAAAAAACGCTTGTGATACGTGTCATATTTGTGAAAAAAAACCTAACACGTTATATGCAGTCTACATAGTGTGATTTTTCAAAGTTTTTTTTTTTTTCAAAATTGTGAAGAAACCGTGAATGGTCTATAGCTTGCACTTACAACGATCCGAACTTGATCGCAGCGGTTGTCCGTAAATAGCAACATTTCAATTTACGAGCAGGGTTATTTTGAAAGTTGAAGTTAAATGTTGTATTTTTTTTTTCACAGGTCACTTAACTGCGACGAGACCCCTTTCTTATATTTGGCTTGGGCATAAAACTGTCCATTATACCTAGAACACGAATCGAGCGGTTTCTTGCCACATTAAAAACATTTTTTTGTAAACAGCGTGTTGTTGTGGAATTATAGACTCTTGCTGGTTCACAAAATCCTATTTTGTAAATATGCATATTTGTGTAGACAAATATATCATTAAAAAAAACAGTTATAGGAACAAAATTTATGTACCCCGTAACTCAACTCAACTCTTATATTAGGGACAGAAATCAGTTCAGTTGTAGGTACCGTCTAAATATTGTTAACGCAGTTAGTAATGGCAACATAAACTGTTTGTTGTGTTCTTGTCTGTGATTGTATCCGCTACTATGAATAGAAGCAGAGCATTCTGTTCTTCCTACAGAGCAGTTAGTATTTCAACAGAACTACTTTAGCAATACTTTAATTGGTTCCGGGAACTTGCTAGTGCAGAAGTCAGATAGCTACTACCCCGAAGCCCTTTTTTCATAACTGTCCTGTTGTCAATTATTTGCTGGATTTTTTCAGTATAGTTGCGACTGAAAATCGTTATAGCTATTACTCATAAATTATTATTCAATTTTTAACTTTTAAACAATAACTTAACTAATATTCAGTTAGCAATTATTTTTGTGTTGTACCTACCTTAGGAACCATTTTTAAGCTCTAAGTTTATAAAATTGTTCTTTTAGGGAACACAAAGTTGAGTTGAGAGTTGAGAGATTTGAGCGGCTCTTAACAACAAGGTCTTGAGAGCCGAGGAACACACAGATTTTCGTGAATATGAACCAGCCGTCTCAGCGATAACTGCCACCAAGGACGCAAAATGCCTAGACGCGCTATAAGCGATATTCTATTCTCAGCTGCTGCTGCATTATTTGAGGTGGTTTATACCTGAGAAGCAACACGAAAGTTTCCTGATCTGTTTAGAAGCACGTACTGGGATTTTCATGCGAACCGTACGTTTATCTTAGTCTACTCTAGGGATCAACTGTTCTTACGTCAACTATGCGGATGGAAGTTGTCCGGCCACGTGCTTGCAAGTAGTTCCGGAGCTTCGCAGAAAATTAAAATCTTATTCAGTTTATACGATTTTCACGAGATGATATGGATATCAATTCTGCACAACTTGCACGGATTTTCTTTTGTTAAAAAGCAGAAAACTAAATGCCAAAATAATGTGCGTGTTTGATTTGGAAGGTAAACGAAGACGTCAATAGAAGCTTAGAAAAACGACAACACGAATGCGTAAAGCAGAATGAAATAATGAAAATAAAGAATATAAGTACTGTCCAAACAGAAAACACTTATGAAACGTGACCCCATAAGAACAGATTGGTATAAACGAGTTGATTTTGAAAGTATGTAGGAAAATAAATTTTTTAATGGGCTCTAGAAAGAACTCGTATGTTCGTTTTTTTTCTATTACTAGCACGAATATACGTTTGTCTGAGAATCTGGCAATAGTGAAAAGATGATACAAAACACCTGAACTCAGAGGTAGCCACTTCTGAACGTAATAATGGCGATACGTTGTAGTATTTGCGATAAACTGAGACTTTCCTGCTAAATCAAAAAGTATTAAACTGTTCTAAAAGCCAGTTGTAATAAAATCAATATTAACATTGTGCTGTTTAAAAATAGTACTACACAAGATTATTACTGGCTAGAAGCGTTATACGAGATGGAGTTAACATTTACAACGAAACGTGCGTTCATCAGCGCACCCGCCGAGTGTGTCACAATTATAATACGCCAACTGTTGTCATGTAGTATAAATCTTCCACGGTGGCTCGCATAGCGGCAGGTACACCAGTTCGTGCACCAGGCTTGATATAAGCTTGTACAAGAACAAGGAAAGCAGCAGTTATAGTCCGTTTACGGTTAATTCCAACTTTTCTGAAGCCATGCTAACGTTCTACTTTCAGGATACTCCTTCGCCTCGCGCAAACAAAGCTTAATCAAGTCTAGAAAATTACACCAAAGCGACTATGCAACGCCTTCGTGGGCACTCAGTTTCATAATATTTTGCATTAGGCTTATTTATTACGAAGCATTACCGACACACCTATTTTATCCCTGTTTTTATTCATATTAATTACAAATGAAACATAATTTATAGATAAAATATAAGTAGAAGTTAAATTTACATTTTCGTATTTTGATTTCTTACAGTATCACTAGTCTCCAATTGAGACTATATAAAAAGTGAATTTACTTATGCTTTGTGACTTTCCTCAGATTTAAGTCTACAACCGCACATTTGAATTTTCTTGACGTAAATTTATTCCCCGCTTTCAGCCTAACTACTTAGCTACAAAACCCACTAGAACCCATGAATTAAAAAGTTCTTTAAGGGACCTGTTAAGCCCGTTTCCTAAAGGCTTCCAACTATGCTAACGTACGCCAGGTACGGGGTAAATTACATGCCCCATGAGATTATTGGCATAGACGGGGTAAGATGGCATACCACAACAATTTTCAAGAAAAAAGAATTTTATTGAACGTAAAATCTGTCAAATGAAAGCAGAATTTCAAAGTAAATTTTAAAGGAAATCAAATTTTCAAGACTTCATGCCAACAACAAACGTCGGGAAAGCGCTGATTTGAACTGGTGGCTGCAATTTTCGCACAATTTTGGCAACGTCGTACCAAATTGAATCTTCTATGTTGGGCCACCTTCAATATTTCCCTTGTTTCACCATGGTCGATACGCGATATTCATTTCCCTCACGTTCAACTACCTTTCCAGGGTACTGGTGGCCTTGATAGTTCACCAAGTATTAATCGTCTATGTCGAATTTAGTGAGATCCCTTACAGCGTTCACTTCAGGCTCAGGTGTTACAGAATTTGCTGGAAGTGTAGGATAAGAAGTCTTGTCATATTTTTGAGGTTCTGCAGGTTGTGGGGGACTAATGGGATGAGAATTCCCACCATTTCCTTTCGATATGGAAGGTTTTATCATACCTGGCTCACCATAATCTTGAAAGGGTGCTGAACGTTGATGCTTCTTGCGGAGGAGAGGTTCACCTTCTGACTCGAAATCATCTAGGAGGCCTAAGCTGCTCTCACTGTCAGTATAGCTGATATCATCTGACGTTGCCTCCTCAGAATCCGTAGCTGAAGATTCAGATGGAGATTTTGGAGGGAGGTTTTTTCTTCTTCGGTTTGTCATCATTAGCCTTCTTTGGTGTACATGTTTTTTCTTTCTGTTAGCTCTTTCAGCGGCTATTCTATTTCTTGTGGGCGTGGCTGTTAGAATAGCAGCATGCCGTCTTTTTCTTCCACGGTTCGATTGTTTTCGTGGCCCTGCTTTGGGGAATGGGCGAATTTCCTCATGGGTCCAGCTTCGGGTGGATGTTGGCGTTGGAGGATGAGGCACTTTGGTTGGGCCTACAGGCATTTGAAGCGTCTCTGCATTGGTTGGAGGAGCAGACTGAGGTTCATCGAGGCTCTGTATCTCATCGGGTTCATCATCACTTTGTGCAGTTTCTGGAGCAGGGCGATCAGTGACGAATGATGGCATAAATTCATGGTCCTTGAATATATTTGGATTGAAAGGGCATATCCCACTCACTTGAAATCCGGAAGTAATATTGGATGGTGTCATTGCAAGCGGAAAAGCAGTTTTGGCGATTGATGGAATGTCATAGATGGTTAAAGTTTGGCCTGGATGGTTACTCATCCAAGCATCACAAGCTGTATTGCAGTATTTCTTGAAAGGGCCAGAAACGCTCCTGTCCAATGGTTGCAATTTGTGGCTGTAATGTGGGGTGAATGATAGAAGAACAAACCCATTCTCTTTAAACAAATCAAGTGCCTCAATTGACAAATGCGAGTCATGGATATCGAGGATAAGTAGCACTGGTCGGGTTTTTGAGCACTTCGTACAGTGAATGAAGTGTTTTGCAAATTTCACAAAATTATTTTCGATCATCCAACCTGATTTGTTGGCATCACCGCTGGAGCCCTCTAGACCAGATCGCACAAAATGGTCCGTGAACTTGACTCGCAGGAAAACGAAAAATGGAGGAATAGCATTACCTCCTGCTGACACGCAAACAACCAAAGTCAAGAGGGTCCCCCTTTCGGCAGAGGTGAGCCGTCCAACTTGCTTAAACCCTTTCCGTGCTAACACCTTGTCTGGCTTTTGGACGGTAGTAATACTGGTCTCGTCCACATTGTAGATGTCTTGTGGCTCGAATCCATACCTGTCCACTACTGTTTTGAGCAAATTGAAAGAGTTGTTAACGTTCGTTTTGTTGAAACTGGTGGCTTCAGGTGTACGAAGAGATAAGAGTTTGTGTCTGTTCATAAAATGGGAAAACAAATCCTGTCCTGCCATTTTAATGTGCTCCCACGACTCAGGTATGGTGACATCGTTCATCTCAGCACATTGGAAAGCAAATTTCCTAACCTCCTTCCTCGAGAGACCAAAGTAAATATCTCATGCTTTTTCCAAATACTTGTACAACAGATATTCTTGTTGACAAGTGAACACCTGTAACAGAAAATAAATCAATAGTAGGAAGCATAAATCAACAATAGGGAGGTTCAAACTTACATACTTGATAAAATGATAAAACTATTTTACAGGTAAATGATAAAAACCAGTAGGTATGTATACGCGAGTAAGTACCTACCATCTTAGGGGCTTGATATATTACACCGACATGTCTGGATGTGCTCGATCCCTCTCCTCCATTAGCAGCAGGGGCAGCAACCGCATCGCTTGCTTTTTGGCAGTACCTGGCTAAGCTCCTAACAGGAATACCAAACAACTGAGATGCTTCAGAAAGACTTCTTGCGTCAACAAGGTGAGCTTGGACAGCATTGTTGATAGCCTCGGTTGTCCGATTTCCTCGTTCCGTCTTTCTCTTGTAGTGCCTCATTGCCTATTGAAACTAATAGGAACGTAGGTATTGTAATAAATGAATTACTTTCAAAGCGTAGGTTACTATTTTTAAACCAATGTTTCTCCTATTTTGTTGAAAACTAACATCCAAGTAACATGCGGGGCTAGTTGGCATAGACAGTATGGCATATGCCAACTAACCCCATACCCTCCTATGCCAACTAGCCCCACAGGGATTTTCAAAACAATATGGCCTCCATAGAATTCTACACAACAAAAACAAACTATTTTGATACATGAATCCAATCACAGTAACCCATTCTACCTAAAACCGCCTCAAGGAGCGGCACTCATTCATTTTACACATTGACATAACCGAAAAAACGTTTGGTAAAACAAATTACTTACCAGTTGGAAAAACAAACATTTCGACACCCACTTCCATCCACGTGCTTGATGAGACTGAGAGTACGGTGTAAGGTGGATCCCCGTGGGCCCTCCCAATCACCGTGACGACAGCGCTCTGGTCTCTCTGTGGCGGGAAATAAAGGCTGTGTGCCAACTAGCCCCTTATGCCATCTAACCCCAGTCTCCCCATACCAATCTAGCTGCCGACCGCATCGCATTACTCTGATTGGTTCCATACCTCTGTTATTTGCATACGAACGCCTTTACCAGTTTTTTTTGGCTCTTCAGTGTATATATGTATATATATATGTACACACACACACACACACACACACACATCTATACACTGAGCCTGGAGCGAAATTCAACGGACAAACTTCGTGAGGTGATTCCTTACGCAAAATCAAATGGAAAATATATACGGCAATTTCTACCTATATTGAATGTCAAGGAAGATATGCTCCCACGAAAATCAAAATTGTTAACTGAATTTTGGTAAAATATCGGAAAGGAAGTGAAATTAACGACAATTCTCCGAACATGGCTTCATTTTATCGTGATTTTCCACCTAATAGCAAACTCGCATTTACACTTTCCCTCGTAATGAAAATAAAAGAGGTGGATACCCTCTTTTTGAAGGCAACTCTTTTACCGTTGGGAATTATAAACGTTTGATGCTAATTTATTGAGCAGTTTAGCCTAATTAACAAAAAAATGTTCATCTTGTTGGAAATGCCGCGGCGTTTTCGTGAAAAACGCACACAAAACTTCCGACGGCAGCGATACATCAGGCACGTAGGCAATACCAACACTTCCTGCGAGGTATCACATACTGCCTGTCGCCGGTAACTGACAGGCATCTTCAGTACTGTAAGTTTATTAATATCTGGTACATGTTGTTTACAGGAAGTGCTAATGTCCGCCACCATCTTCTGTGAAGTGAGTACAGCAGCATACCATGGACGCATATATGCAGTATTTACTACGTGCTAGGCACTGTATGACTGCAGCCAAAGCTTAGTGTACGTTTTACAGGAAAATGGCGGGTGTTAGACAGTTGCAACAAGACTAGTTTGTTAACTTTGTAAAGTCCTACTGATCAATAAACCAGGATATAATGTTCATAATTCCTGACTGTAAAAAAAGTTGCCGGTAATAAGAGTGTAGTCAACCCCGTTATCTTCATTACATCGAGAGGTTTTTATGAGTTCTTTTCCTTAGCTTGCAGATCCCGATAACCTAAAACCATGTTCGCATATGTTCAAATAATTTTAACTTAATTTCGCTTAATTTCCAATATATTTTACAAATACATTTCAAAATATAAATTTGCAAGGGCTAATATCTCCGTTATTTTCAATGTGGGTATGATGTGTCNATATATATATATATATATATATATATATATAATGTTGCAAAATTGCATGTCAATACTTCGGGGAAATATACCTCACAACTCGAGGAAGGAAAAAACATTATATGAACATAGGTCAGTAAACACTTCGTTTCTTTACTACAGCTTGTAATACATAACTTACAGTGTATGGCACGCAGGTTGGATCTTGTTACTGTGAAATACCGTCGCAGCTGTAATTGGTAACCTAATACCACGTGGTCCAATACCTTCATACCCGAGGAGCCTTGATTTAATCCACTAGACTGTTATTTGTGGGGACATTTAACGACATTTGTGTATGCAACCCCAGTGGACAATGTGGAAACCCTTCGTAACCATATTGTAATGGGCTGCGAAACAATCAGGAATTCTCCAGGAATTCATTAATGCATCTGGGAGTTCATACAACGGCCGGTTGATGCATGTGTTAGTGTTGAAGCAGGGCATTTTGAACATTTTTTAGTCTGTAATGTGCCGTTCCTGATGTTCTATGATGTAGTGTTGTGGTGTGCGGTGTCGTGTAGGCTTCATGTAAACGAACGCTGCAATGGCATTCCACAATAACATGATCTAGCCCACAGGTCATTCACTGTACATCATGTACAGCTGTAGTAAATAAACGAAGAGTTTATGGACCTATGTTTGTATAATGTTTTTTTCCTTACAAACGTGAGGAATGTTTCCCCGAATTATCGACATGCAATTTTGCAACATCTTGCATATACAACGTGTTTCACATCATGTGTTTTGAGTGTGGCTTATGTCGCAGGCATAACAGATTATCTGTTTCGAACATTAAACATCCATTTTTTGAGAACCATATTGACACAGATCAACTTTTGTTTTTAAATTAACCATACTACTTACGTACTGTACGCTTATGAATGTGTGGTACATGTTTACAGTAGGTGTTAAAATGTCTGCCACTATCGCTTGTGCAGTGGACCCAGCAGCCTACGATAGACTCGTGTAGGTAGTGTGGCCTACATGCTAGGGACTGTAACGCTGGGCCGAAGCTTCATGTGCGTTTTGAACGAAAACGGTGGGTCCTACACAATTGCCACAAGAGGACCATTTTTGTTACTTAAGTTACTTAATGACTTGGAAACTGTGTGTTGAGAACAGTCACACAGTTATTCTCTTACTATAAGCGACTCATTTTTTAAACGGAGAGGATAGCACATACTTAGGTAAGACAGTAATCAAGAATTATATCAACCAGCAACTGTTATTGTTACTAATCACGAGCGACAGCAGTTACAAGGACGTGAGAGTGAATCCCAGTTCCTCTTAATGACACTTTCAATTTCTGGAGAATAAATGCTATCAACATTTATGACGAAGAATAATAAATAAGCATTAGTGTTTTCGTTGGTCGGAGTTATACTCTATCTTTGTAAGTAAAATTCAGAGATTGCCAATCATCACCTTGACTGTCTTAACACTAGCAGTCCCTCTGATTCCTTGGTTGTATAGCCTGATTGCTTAATATAATGTACTGCAATGGCAAACCCAACTGTAGGTGGGAGTAGTCAAATAAAATTTGACCTAGATTCCTAAGATTTACAGCAAAGATTAGGATCACACTGCTTGACGTGTTCCGTACGTGGCAGGATATTTTAATTAAGACGAGTCCAGCGCTTCATAAAGCCGTTGGCTTACCTGAGAAATCGACTCATCTTCCCCACTCAGCCTGACGAATGGATGGGGTGAGACGAAGTGTGCGTGAAAAATTGGTGGAATGAGTGTAGGGGGAAACGAAAGTACTCCAAGAAAACCAAACTGCCGTCGGCAACATCCGTCAAGTTTTCCCTTGTGAAAGATATTGCAATTCGTATCTGTTGAGGATCAAACACGAACTACCGTGGAGGAAGGCCAGCGTTAACTGTAAATGGTCATAGTACATTATCTGGTACAATTACTGTTTTTCACTATTCGCATAAACAATGATGGATGCTTCAGGGTTTGCCAGCTACTGAACTACTTTAGACAATTTAGTGAACGATAACTCTGAAAAGTCACATAACGTTTCTAAAGAGTCTGATGCTAACAAAAAATTAGTTTCCTACATCTGAGTCAGTTTTTGAAGTAGGTAATTGTGAAGCAGAACTGTAGTTTTGAAAACCGTCTAGAAGTTTTCGACTGTTTGTTGGTTCTGAAAATATGTATTATTCTTAATTCCGAAGAAATTTTTTTTTGCAAAAAATGACACGCTATTACAGTGATGAGGATTTAAGTTATTGTATGTTTGTACTGATTTAAAAAAAACGTAATTTGCGGGAAAATTGTTTTGGTACATTTTGAAAGAAATTGAGAAAAGATTGCAAACATTTAGGAATGAACTTTTTTTAAGTCCCTCATATTTAGCTTAGTGAGTGTAAGGGGTACTATTTTTGAATGAGTTGAATTAACACAGCTGATTTAAGTTTAATTGAATATGTTTGCGATAAACCTTTAAAATAATCCCTCCTCTCTCTTCTGATCGACACATTTGTATTAGATACTAAGTATATGGTAATGTTAACTTGTGCATATGGCGGGAAGATACGTAACGTTCAGGGTAAAAGAACAGCAGATCTCTCTAAGTGGTATTCACGCTTTACCTGCACAGTGAGCACTTTCCCACAACAGTCCTCCCAGCAAATTCCTGCACCACGCGAGCTGGCGCTTGCAATACAGTCGGCGTTCGTATAACGGCCCACGTGGAACTGAGCGATGGTGCAAATGTACGCTGGAGTTCACTCCCTTATCCAGAAACTAACTTGGCTCACTTATTCTGCATTCGAAGCTCGGCGATTCTAGTTGAGCTCATTATGTGAGTAGCGTTCGCGTTTGGCTTTGTTAAGTGCGGCAATCGCGTTCCCCGTTACCTGCAGCGAGAACCTGCAGCTACAAATTAGTCCGTCTGCGCGGCGGAGTGCATTGTGGCGGCAGTCTCACGTGTTTGGCAAAGTGCGCGGTGCCCATTAATTAATTACGGAGTTTCCCCACGACGGCCTTCATTGTCTGGAGAGCCGTTATTCCATCCTAATCACGTTACCGAAGATAACGTCACAACTTTAATTGCATTACGCTTACGGGCAACAAACTTGCAGCTCCATTCTCCCTCAGAATAATTCGTTTTAAAGTGGTTATTTTGGTGGTGTCTTGTGTTCGGGAAATCTTGTCCTCAGTAGTTACTGAAGAAACACTTAATAGGCCTACTGTTGCAGAAGGAGAAGGTGTACGTTTTTCTTCCAGTGACCATGATTTAATAAGCTCGATTGTAAATAATTCCAAAGCTTTAAAATCATAAATATATATAAAATAATAAACTATTTAAAGGCATGCACAGATCAAATATAAAAATTTTATATTTGTGTCAAATGCAAGGAAGTGTAAATCTCAAACATGATTCTCAGCTGATGAGATTTCGTTGTTTAGCTTTGACACTTTCATACCCAGTGTAGACAATTTTTTACATGTTGTATAGGAAGGTCATGCCTGACCGGTACTCTACACTGCGAGTCTACCTTATGCCTATTTAATATCGCTTTTACCGAGCACAATATCTATAGTTTAGCAGTAGAAAAATTGGAAATTTGGCACAAAGGGACCAGAGCGCCGGAGCTGTACATGCTCTGTCATTTTGGTTCCCCGGCGGTCAACTTGTCGGCCAAGTTGGATATAGATGACCTTAACATTTATCTATGACCTTCACCCCGGTGTCCTGACCTTGAAAATCCAAGAAATAAAAAATATCGCAAAAATAAAACAAATATTAGAAATTAATTTAAAAAAATATAAAATATTTATTATAAAAATAATTAAAAATTATTAAAAAACGTATTAAAAAAACTTATATTTCCGGAGGCCCCAACATCAAGCCCAGCAGACGACTGAACCCAACTACTCCCCCTTTCGAATAGATTTAATTGCGTAATTACCGCACCCCTACCTATGTTTATTATTGGTTTTAATTACTCATCCCCACCAATGATTCCCATTGGCTAATTACTCACATTCGTTCGACCAATTAGTCATGTTTGCTCCATCTCCACCACCACCACCACCACCCATGATTCCCATTGGCTAATTACTCACCTTCGTTCGATCCCTTTCCGATATATTGAATTGCTCCCTCCAGCTATGATTCTCATTGGCTAATTACTCATATTCGCTTAACTCCCCTCCACCCACACCAATTGCTGACGTTCGTTCGACGACTTTACCACCTTACCTTTCCACATTCAGTCGTATGCAGTCATCTTGGTGGTTTTTTAGTTTGTCATTTGTTTACATTTTCAACAATTAGGTGGCGCTAATGTATTCATTACCAAATAACCCGATAGGAAGTGTTAATTTCTCGATTTATGCACCAGGTGAAATGTCGTTCTCTCTCGTCTATGCTCGACATGCATATTCTTTTTTTCGTTTGTCATTTGTTTACATTTTCAATACCTAGATGGTGCTAGTGTATTAATGACCGATTTCGTCACCAGGTGAGCTGCCTATTTAGCCACCAAGCGGCAGCGATACATGATTATATTTTTTAATTATAGATGCTGGTGTCGGCATCCTCCATATTGGATTCTATTTTCAATACATAGGTAACGTTCATTTCTCGATTTCATTGCCAGGCGAGCTGTTGGTGCCCGCTCATTTTGTCGATTTAGCCGCAAAGTGAGCTGCCAGCACTCACATTTGTTTTATAGGCATTGATGTGTGACGTCTTTTGGAATAGAAACCTTTGCGAGCGCCTCTCAGTCGACACGTGCCACGAGGCAGGTGGCGGATCGTAGTTACATGTGTACCGCGGCTTAGGCCTTCCCTACCACCCTCCCACCACCGTAAGCCTCTGCGATCAACAGATCTCACGGGCTTGCTAGAGGTTTCACGAGATATAGAAACGCAGTTCACCTAAATTCAGAAAACACGCATCGCGGAAGAAACAGCTGACGAGCTGGATAATGGTGCCGAAAACACCCCCTCCCCCTTAGCTAAACACAGGACAATGTGTAAACGCACCGAGAAGTAGCTGACAGAGCAAGATAGGGACAAAGTGCTACCTTCCTCGCCCCCCAACCTTCAGGAACCAGGGCATGTGTTTTGAAAGGCATTGTTCTGCTTTCCACCACCTCACCCCCTCCCCTAATAATAGAGACATGTGCCGACACTTAAGGGGGGAGGTTGGCGTGCATATAAACACCTTTACGAGAGAAGAGGGGGCCAGTTCATTATCACCGCGCCGAGGGAAGAGTTGCGTGAAGGAATCGCGAGAAGATGTGAGCACGAATCCGAACCGCAGTCCCGGGGAGATGACTACAGACGCGGGCCTTTTTTCAAAGGCCGCCCAACTCACCGGAGCTCATCCCCAGCTGACAGCCTACCAGCGCCAACAGCATCCAGAGCTAAGTATACAATCGCCGTCCAGAGAAGACCCCCTCCATCACGAAGTCGTCCGCAGTTAATCCGAGTAGCCAAAATTATTATAGTACCACACCTCGGAAGTGTTGATGTACGTAGTTCTTGTTTAAACTCCAGACAATATATTCGTCCTTCAAAATGAAACAGCAACCGACTACATTATTGCAAACCCCTTAACCTTCAGGCATCATATAGTCTATGCCGGGAGGACGTAACTACGACGCCATAAGTCACCCTGTCTTCCACAGTGGCATAGCATCAGCATTAAAAACCTGTAACTATTCATCCCATTTAAAAATTATTTTTCCAATCAATGGTGTACCTACATGCATTATTTATAAAATCAATAATTTTTTGGATTAAAAATTTAATTAAAACCGTTTAGAAAACATTTTTTGTTTTAATGCTAATTAAATTACCTTTAAAATTGAGTATTTATTCTGTTAACCCTCACCCCATGACTTTAGTCTGACCAATTATTCGCCCTCGCTTAAGTCGACCTTAGGCACAGTTTCTCGTCTGGTGCCAGAAGTGACAGATTCGTCTTTTAGCATTCTGACTGGTAAGTTCAGATATTTAATTACATTAGTTCGCAAGATACTATCAAGCATGCATGTAATACGCATATTTATTCTCTCAAAATTAAACATTTGCTAAAATTTGGAGTATCGGTTCGGGCCAGCTAGTCTCTGGAGGAATATGTAACCTCCTAAAATACGGTACTAGAACTTAGTTTTTTTAAATTTATATAGTTACCATGGATCTAATTTGCAATTACGTTACCTCAGTACCCGTGCCGCTACTGTAACGCTTCGTTTGCATTCACAAAATGTACTCGAAGACACGAAAAATGTGGATGTTAGAATAATGCAGGTAGAATCAGTGGCATGTCATTTGCTAGGTGCAATAATTTGCAGAGGCATGTAAAAACTTGCGTAGCTGTAGGAAATTCACCTACCGAAATCCGTCGTATACAGTCGCCTTATCAGCAGCGAATGAGTGTACTTCCCATAAAACCGAGGGTTCAGGATGATCATCCACCATCGTGCCAGCAACCATCACGCTCAAGAACCGTGACAGGGTCTTGCTTGGTTAATGTCAATGGTTTCGTGGAGGCCCAAACTGCATTTCATCAAAGTAGACCTATGACTCCACAACGAGAGCGGGTATTATAATGTTATTTGCACATAATCAACTCGAATAGGGAAAAACATCGCCATTGGTTCTCCACATAAACACACCACCAATAACATTTAATGTATTGCTGGAACGCAGCATTGCAAAACTGATCCCATTCAACGAAAGGAAGTTAATCGAAAATAATGTAAAACCTCATACTGTAAATATACGCCACAAGAAAGAAGCATACAAAAAGCGTGTTTTAGGGTACATATTAAAGAAAAATCAATGACCGAGTGCTTCCCCGCTAAACAAAATGCTTGCCCTCCTCAGGAAAATATTTGTTTGAAATTCATTTAGTAAAAAATCATGTGTCGTGTACGGATGCGTTATGCGGCTTTCTATAATGTAATGATGGCTTGAAAAACAAAAAAAAAAAAAAACAGAGTTAAAACCACTTTGCTACCCCCACGGTATGCAATATACTCAGTGAAGTATTCCATGCATTACTCCTCAGAAAGGCATACTCTCATCATTAAAACAACATTTCCTCCCAACTTTAAAATCAGTGCGTTAGGAAATTTAGGCAGAGGAAAAAAATTTCCCCATGGTTACTCCACGTGCAACGATATTTCTAGCTCCCAGTGTCCGGATATAAAACTCTCAATAAATGCAAATAACTTACATAAACAAAGTTTTGCCCAGGAAAAAAATACCACGAGAAGACGCTAGCGTAAACTACATGGACCGCAAGTACAAAATCATAAAAAGCTGTTGTTATCTTCGGCAAACAAAATTACTGTATCTTCATATATTAGCGTGTGCTCGCTCCGTTATCAGATACTAGCGAACCGGCCCGGCTTCGCCCGGGTACATTTGAGTTTTACATTGATACACTAATAAATAAATTGGGAAAAGACTATTAATTTATGTATATATGCATTACCCGCTTCTTCTCCGGCACAAACATAAACGAGTATCCTTTCCTTTGAAGGAGGATTATCTTTGGTAACATTAGTCTTCGCAGCTACTGGTGCTACAATACTTTTTTCGAAGTTCGTTAGGTTCACATGTCAGTTTAGAAAGTGTATATTTCATACGAACCGATTGTATGTCACAATGTTCGTAGCTTGTATTAGATATAGTTCCTTCACCTTCTGTGAACATATTATGCATCGTATTATTAACAGGAGGAAGCGATGTCGTCACATGCCGTTTCTCGGTAGAAGGAATACTGTATTTACAGACCTTGATGTGTTTATTTAAGTTATCACGTCAAGTGATAACTTAACTTAGGACAGTTTTTGTAGCTAAAAATCACACGAGATGGGTTCTTCAGTCACTCTTCTCATGTTGCCGCGCAGTGCAACTTTTACTGAAGTACTAGGCGCAGTAACAGCATTATTTTGCATTTAATTTTTGGGCAGTCGTTGAAGGTATGCATGTAGTCGTACATGGCATACACGATTTCACATCATTAGAGGCTTGCATAGTCTTCAAGCATACGTGAATTCATACACACTATTCCTTCAGACCGACCCATGACGACCGACCCCTACCGATCGAATCCTGCAAATTGACTCCTGCAGATTGACTCCTGCTTATATGTTACTGATTTGCTTGTTTAAAAAGAACTAAAGTGTGATACATGAATTTCTTCATTTACACGTGCAGATAATTAATCACGCTCATTAAAAGTGTCGGGTATCAGCCATGATACATGAGTAATTTGCCAAAGAGAATCATTGGTGGATCAATTAAATATATCGGAAAAGGGATCGAACGAAGGTGAGTAACTAGCCAATGAGAATCACGGGGAAGGGGGAGGATGGAGTGAACGCGACTAATTGGTCGAACGAATGTGAGTAATTAGCCAATGGGAATCATTTCTAGGGGTGAGTAATTAACCAATAAGAAACATACAAAGTGGAGTGGCAATTACGCAATTAAATTTAGTGGAAGAGGGGAGTGGTTGGGGTCAGTCGTCTGCTGGTTGTGGTGCTAGTGGCTGAGTAGGAAGGGAGGGGGGAGGGGCGAAGTCAAGAAATTCCAGTTTTTAAATAAATTTCTTTAATAAAAAAGTAAAAACATGAACAAACATGACGAAATGGAAGCTGAAACTAATGGCATTGTGTGTGCATGTGGAAGTCTTATAAAATTGTCTTAAAAAGATTTATTAATTTTACTTTTACTTATCTCGTAGGACAGGTTTCGTTTAAGGTGTGGCTAGATAGGAATTATTCATGCCAAAATTATCTTTGCCACATTGTTGAACTTTGTATTTTACAGTGTAACGATATTGGACAGAAATTTCAAATAATAGATCACGTCGATGACACACCGATGTTCGACTGCAATAGCCTCATCAATGTTCCAAGATTAAAGTTGATTCAGTGCAAAATACGCAATTATAATTATGAATGACGTGGATCCAATGATATTTATTACCTATTTTGTCTGAGTGTTTCTATAAATGCCAGGTAGAAAATAATATATTTTTGAGAATAAAATATTTTTACTCTATGTACTCTGCAATTTTTTGTTGAAATATTCCTGTCATTCCAGGTGGTGTGCAAATCACTTTCTATACCTTCATATCCAAGGACGCCCCTCTTTAGACTACGGCCCAATCAAGAATGTTAATTTAAAAATTCCTTGGTAAATATATTACTGAACGTTGCTCACACTCAGAATTAAATTTAAGTTACTGTTGTAACTAAACTAATACAGAATTTTGAGCAATGACAGAGAAGAATATTAAAAAAACTTATTTTATGATACGCGGTTTGGAAAACACAGCCAAATACCAAATTAAATTTTAGCTTTGGAAGGGGGAGACTTCCTATCCCCTCTTCTAAAGTATGGGCACCCTGGAACATACCCAACTGTTAAACTTAGGATAGGTTACGGAGAAGTGTTCGGCATACCTGCAATTTTAAGTGATTTTAATTAACAGCTATGCATTCATCAAGATTTTAACCCAACTCCACACGATATATGACTCGGAATTACGTTTAGCGTACCGCTTTAACCTGCATGTAGAGTTATTTAATTTTCGACATTAAGTTTCTAGAAACCTAATAGAAATAAATTTACTGTTGATTTCTTTCAATTAGGTTTCTGAAAACTTAATGTCAAAAACTGAGTAACTCTATATGCAGATTTTTAAAGGGTAAAATAATCTGTATTTACAATAATTATGAACGTAATTTTTTTTAACTACGAGTGTGTAAAAATTCTAATCTTGTCGTATGAAGTTATCAAAATAACCTTGCGAATCCAAAAAACCGACTCGGCAATATTTTTAAACCGTGTCAAAATAAACTTTGCTATGTTGCCATAGAGAACACTGAAGTCGCGGAATTCTCAGTAAATTATATTTTTGTTTACAACATCATTGGACATTAACATTGTTAGACATACAAATTTCAGCTTGACTTCTAGGCGCTGTAGGCGTTTTACTGAATTTCAATTGTAATGCCAGCATTGGTTTCCGTAGCGGTAATGTACATTGCACAAACGTGACACGTTCACCAAATATTTCTAATGCATTCAGAAACGTCTGTATGGATACGAATAATTATGGCATCAATGAAAAATCAATTTTATTTTCACCACGTTAAATAATAAATACATTATACAATTACACATGATGTGCTGAAGTTTGACAGTGTTATTGTCATGCATGATAGTGCAGAAACAGAAATATATTTAAACGTGTTACTCCTAACTTATTAGCAAGAGCCTTTGGAGAAAGTCCATATATTTTAGGACTAACTTCTTACCTGCTGGGATTTGACACTACGAATGAATATGACACGAGGACGTGGAGTTACACTTGGCTCTCTTCGTTACGTAACCTTGCGCAACAATAAAACCACACACGCATGCCCGAAAAGAGGGTAGCACACTGTTTGTAAACTTATTTCAAAAACTGAGCTGACATGGCGGATTGTTTAGGTTTTGTAGACTTTCGACATGATACAACTAATCTCAATAAAGAGGCGAAGCAGAAGACAGAGCAGGGCGAAAAATATGGACAGAACGACTCCTCTTTCCCTGGGCGGCGAGTGAGCGGACGCGAGTTCAAGGTTGGGCAATTTCTGTTCCTTATTATCCTTCTCGGACTTACGCTTGGTCCTTAATAACTTTAAAAGAGGCCTCTAATTGTTTAATAAATAACTCTTTATTCTAAGCTTTATAAATGATTTTAATTACCATAAACGTTGTTTATTTTCCCTTCGTTATATTTAATATCTTCAAGTTCTCATTTCATAGCCTACTTATCCTCAAAAAGAGGAATATAACACCGTGCTAAAATAAGTAACACAGAACAGGTATCTGCAGATCTGGGATATGCTGGGACTGTCCAGTAGATAATTTTTTTTTCCTATTGAGGATGGCTTATGAAAAAGCGTTCGTTTCTATTTTCACGTGAAGCAACATTCTGAGAATATTCACGTACTCTCACACGAACGCAATCTTTTTAACTGGCAGATAAGAAAAATAAATTTATTCATACTAAGTGTAAATTTAAAAGTTTGCTTAAGCGTTATTACTTCCGCAGTCTCTGAACACGAGACAGAAATTTTACCACAGCACGGCAGACGTAGTTAGGTTTCTTTGACTTGGAAAGGAGCTCTCATTTGTAATGAATACACTTACATACGGTAAGTTCAACATTTGGATATCGGCTAGACTTTGTAGAAAAACAGGAGGAAAAGTCGCGTGCATTGTATAGTATGAAGTTGTACTCATAAATGAAATCGGTTATTCCAACTACACGGTATCATACTGACGGTAGTTTGTGTCTTTACCAACAATATCATCGGCGTAATGCATTAACAACTGGCTCGTTTCTTGATTCCAACGAAGTAATTTTCATTCGTTAGGGTCCGTTTCGGATGACTGAATAAAGGACACTCAAGTAAAGGGATTATGGGAACTTTGGCCTGTCGGGACCTGGGACAGGAGCGTCGGAGAAGTTCGTGCTCTGTCATTCCGGTCGACCGGTGGCCATTATGTATCCATGTGATCTTCACCTTAGACCTTGACACCGGTGACCTTACACCTTGACCGCGAAAAAATCCGAAAAGTATAAAAAATTAACAAATTAATATTAAAATAATATTAAAAATTTTAAAAATGTTAAAAGATTTAAAACAATTATTTACGAAAGTCAAATTTTTGGAAGCCTCCATACCCCCTCCATTCACACACATTCCACCATATTAGTAGGCGTCACTGCCACGGTCTGCCATTTTAGTCGGTGTAGTATCTTGGTAGGTGCATTCCGCCATCTTGGTAGGTGCAGTTCGCCATATTGGTAGGTGCAGTTTGCCATCTTGGTAGGTGCAGTCCACCATCTTGGTAGGTGCAGTCCGCTATATTGGTAGGTGTAGTAATCCGCCATCTTGGACGTTACAGTTAGCATTCTTAGTAGGCCGAACAGAAGACTGAACTCCTCCACACCCCTCACCTTAATCAAAGGGATTTGTTGGTTTTATATTTTCCCCGGGGCCCTTGCTGGTGCTAACAGAGTATTAGGGATTCTCAGGATGCTCCCACGTTTTCTCTCTGAATTAAACCGGTAAAAATTTTCCTATGGACGACCGCTTCTCTATTCTCAGTTATGAGCTCACTGATTCTCGGCCGATAAATTTCTAGAACCTCGATATCTTCCACTGGAAAACTGGTGGGTTGAACGGCGTTTCCAACAGCTGACTCAAGAAAATGAAAATTTTTTCACGCTTCGGTTACTCTTCGTCAGTGAACTTCATTAATTAACATTGGTACTAAGCGATTTTTTTAAAGAATGAAAATATCGTGGTGAAAGTTCCACCCACCCACACCAGTATGTTTTTTTTCGGGGGACACAGTTTGTTTCGAGTTGAGAGAGAGTTTAGCAGATGAAATGGGTGAGGACGTTTAGGTCGGCACAGAAGGTCAAGTGTGCCGACAAAATCTGCCGGACATCGCCAAGTCTAACACGGGTGATACTGTTGGCAATATCATCAATGACGTTACCCACATGCACAAAAATACACGTGTGACCCCTGCCAGGAATCGAACCTAGCTCGCCTTGATTTGAGGCATGCGCTCTGGTAGTTGTGCAACTGATGTCCAGAGTATGGTGTGAAGTATTGGGCGTGTCCGGTCCTGTGTCGGTGCCAAATAATCTTTATAGAAATGGCGCCTGATCTCCACCGCCACGTTTCGTGGTTCTCTGGGATGGTATTTATTGCGGTGTTCACAGAACAATTATTAAATATTTATGCATCGGGAATAAGGCTTGCATTTATTGCTGCTTTAATTTTAAAGGAATAAAGAAATTCTTTACCTGTGGCGAAGGGCTGAGGTGTGATGTTGAGAACTTTTACATGTGTCAGCATCGGCTCGTTTTCACCCCAGGGCGCAAGGTATTATTAACAAACATGAGGAATTGCCTGAAAGTAATCGCCATTGTTCAAAACAGATTTTATGCATATTTAAAATCATATATTCATGATCTGATCGTGATCTTTGTTATATCCGACAGTAAGGTTTTCATATTAGATTTTTTTCATAAATATTTAAAGTGATGTTATTCCATCTTGCTTGGTTTTGACAGCATTAATAGATCAATGATTTTTACCCGAGTTGGTACATATCAAGGTACATGGGAGGCTATTTGTACATTACATGCTTCCCTTTCAATACCCTTGCTAATCACAATCGAACCGACGCTGCTGGCTGATTGTTATTACAATGTTCCGTAAATAAAACAGGTTATAGTAAGTCATATATGAGTGATTTTTCGTAAGTTTCTTCAGCGTGTATGAAATTTCGTTCCGGCTCGATGAGTTACGAAAAAGGGAAGGGCAATGTACAAGAAAATGAAGATGGCGTTGACGGTGAAAACCGGCGATTTTTTCGACGTCTTCACGCATCTCCTCACCGACATTGCTGAAAAAAAGAGTTGTTAATAATGCAGAAGACGACAAGAACACAGACTCCATATTTCCTGAAGACTCCAATGTATTTGTTGATATACTCTGACATTAGATAGGCTTTCACGAGAGGGAGATATTTCCAATCATCGGTGAATTTAAGGAAATGGGCTACATTGCATGAAACCATTGTGTACTATCCATCATCTGCAAACATCAGAGAACTGCAAAGATAAAATGTATGGAAAAAGTGTGATAGTAAATTTGTGCTCTCTTATTTGTGCACTTTTAATTTATTTAACATTACGTACTGCTTTTCTGCAAAACTTGTTCTCAGTGGTGTATAAAATCGAATGCAGAGGTATGTTTTAAGCAAAAATTGCATGATAAAATGCTCTAGGGGAATTTTGATTCAATCTGATATATTATGTCTTTCTCGGGCTGTTTGAGTCGGCTGAGCTTTGTTTGACAAACAAACGAACTGAGAAAGGAATGTTTTTGACGAATGAAAGGACGAAAATCTGGGAGCGACCCCAGCAGGGAATCTAACNGGGGGGGGGGGAGGCCGAGTGATGAGTGGGCTGGTGTTGAGGTGGACCTTCTGTGCCAAAATGTGTGTACAAAAGAAACGAAGCTGTGCTGTGCGCGTACTCGTGATGGGAAACGAGAGCTCGAGCCGCTGCGACATCGTGAAAGAGGGCATCGTTGCAAAATGATCCTGGGGTGCCGTTCCCGATTTGGAGCCTGAACTGATGTGTCCAAATCATCATGATTTCACAGATTGCAGTAAGCCTTCTGACCTGAGTAATTTCTCCTGCAGGCCAGATACTTATTTTAATTTTGCATCCTACTAATATTTAAATGGGAACGTATGCGTGTGAGTTTGTGTGTATGTTTGTTACCATTCAGTTCCATAACGAATGAACGGATTTTGATTAAATTTGGTATGGAGGTACTGTGGGTTTTGGAATAGGACAGAGGATAATTTTTAACTCTGAAAATTGTCCGGTTTTTGTGGAATAACAACAAAACCTAATTCTGCAATGGCTGGGAACGTGACCGAAATATTTTTTTCCTCTGGTGTCAGAGTTTATCAGGCCACTCAAGGACCTCTGAAATGGCTTAACTACTGCTATATATCGATAACAACCGGGACCGAATATTTAACGTGCCATCCGAAGCCCGGAATCGCTCAGATGTTTTGCCACTAAATGGTCACCTATCCAAATGTGTGCCGCTGGGAACGTTGCTTAACCTTGGTGATCGATTAAGATTTTTCAGCCAAGCGCAAAAAGTAGTACCTAGGATTTCTAAAGCTACAACTTGATGAAACTCACGTTTTGATTTTCATACATCGACGCTAGAGAGTGGAAATGTGGTAACTACGCGATAGTCGCTCCGAAAACAATACCCTACTTCTTGGCTATCGGGTAAAAAATATTTCCTTCATTTTGGGTTGCCGTAACCATTTAAAAACCTAGGCTAATATAGTATAATGTTGTTATTCTGTTTTCACATAAATTAATTGTCTTTTCCCAATTTATTTTTTAATGTATCTGTGTAAAACTGAATTGTACCCGGGCGAAGCCGAGCCGGTTCGCTAGTTGGTAATAAACGTTACGTGCTTAAACATGAGTATTTTTAATATTTTTCTTGTCAATCTATTGCTTATGTACTTGCATTATACGAAATTTTGTATCTTCATGGCATTATGATTGTCTGATAGAGCGCAAGTATGATAACAAGCATCAAAACCCTTTCTGTGAACGATGGAGTTGCACAAAGTTTGTATCAATAATGAACACCGTTAATGGGTGACTTAGCTCTTGTTTCTGACCTTTTGAAAATTTATTGTTCGTATGTGTATGCGATACACTGGCATGGTTGGGCTGGCTGAAACGTTGCCAACATATTTATGCATCTCTGCAGGTTCATAAGGAATTGGGAACTATTTTAGAGTCGGTATTTAGCTCTGATATTATGACGCGTACTCTGTTATTTATAATATATATATATGTATATATATATGTATATATATATATATATATATATATATATATGAAAACGTTTTTTTTTTCAATAGTTAGGTTTTTGGTGTGTGTGCATAGACGTTTCCTCAGAAGATTCAAGATTAATACAAATTAAAATACTAGGGTTTTTTTACCTCGGAATATTGCTTCGATCCGGAAATGTAAATATGTTGCACTGTTAGGGGCATGTAGTGTATTATCTTAAGTTCGTTACAAGGCAAATTTTTTACCCCTATTTCTGTAATGTGTGGCCTGTTTTCTCTTACTGTAATTTGGTTTCATGCGTGTGTATATATATATATATATATATATATAAAATTGGTGCATAAATATGTTAGTTTTTCCCGTCACAATGAGGGTTAAATATTTTATTCATGAAAGGAGGTTTACACTCGTATTTGAATATGTGAACGGATCGAATATTCTGTTGGATTTTTCCTCCCAAACGGTTTAACATTAATTCACCATACTGTACGTGGGCGTGGACGTGGACATATTTCGAAGTATATGTATGCATCAGCGGATGAAAGGAGTCTTTCACTGGATTACGAAGCAAATAATAATGACTCGATTCGGTATTCATTCCTAGAGTTATCAAACTGACCAACGTCGCATCGTGTGTGAAATGACAGCTTTAAATGCCTGTAAAATGCAAAAGTATCTTGGTATGCCAGAAATATACAAAGAATTGGTGATACCAAATAAATCTTCGTGCTCAGTAGTGATAATTTTTTCAAGGTAATACGTAAACATTTGTCTGCATTACGTATTGCAATTTTTTAATATTTTTCGTCCTCGAAACGTGGCTGGCTCGTGATTATGAAAGCCCGATGCTGCGGATTCGATTTGAGAGAAAATGACGCAGCCCCCTTCATCTTATAATGAGCACATATAAATATGCTTTATTGGTGACTGTATCATATACTCGTAAAATAGTAGCGTGAGTTTACATTATTTATGAGGTGTGGAAACTAAAATAATAATAAAAGTATATTTTATACTATTTAAAGACGGATCGAGTTGCTAGGGCAAGCGGTAACAAGTAAGGACTCTACCAAGAAACCATCCCGACATTCACCTGAAGTGATTTTTAAAATATGAATTCGGGCCGAACGAGTCTAGTATGGAACCCGGGTCCACTTGAACATGGGTATTCCCTGGTGTTGACTTGTGCTTGCAGATATCCGTGTTTATTATCCTATGTATTAAAGTAGGCTTTTGTGAGAAATAAAAAAGTTGCTGGAGTGACAGGCCTCCCACCGCCCCCGGCGGGCAGTGCGCTAGTGCCAAGTCCAATTCAACACCTGGTGCAACGTGGCTGGCCGTGTGCGCGAGCTCAGATTACGACTGCTGGCGCCTCTCGTTTACTTCTGTAATGGGACTCGTGACGACTTCTTTAAGTATTGCTTTTGTCTTAATAGTTTTTTTATGCGTCTATCTGTCTCGCCTGCAATTGGGATATTTCGGGCTCTGTGTGTGGGTGTAGATGTGTGTGGGTGTGTGTGGGTGTGTGTTTGGCGTACGAGAAAGTGAAGAATGATCGTCCCCCCCCTTATTTATTAGTTTAATGTGATCACAAAGTATCATTGGTTTCGCAGGAATTAATACAAAATTTAATATTTTATTTTTACACGAAAAAAAAAAACAAAGGTAGAGTTCGAGCCAGAACTTATTTACAAAAAATATTATACATATAATTAATTTACTACGTTCTCAAGGGATTAACATAACTCTAAAATTGCATGATCTACGTAATGCACTGGCTGCAATATGATGATTTTTTTGCACTTGTGAAGTCTTTCCTTATATATCTCGACGAGGTTGAAGGGTGGTGAATGAGAGCTGTATGCGCGTGTCTTTGCTGGAATTCGTATTTTGGTATAAATATGCACGGTGGACTAGCATATCGGGAATAAAACTATGTTTTAGTTCACGCAATTCATAAAAAGTGAATACTATTTACACTTGCTGGATTAGAGGCCGCACACATATCCATATATGTGCGCATGTCATTTTTCATTCGGCTAAAGTCACGTAGTAGTGTGTTGGGACTCTGAGGAGGAGGGTGGCGGTGTTTTACTGCGGATCATATATATCTCTTAATGGAGCGAGTGCACACGAATGTATGAAAATACTGAAATTTGTTTGGAGAAGGTAACTTTTTTTTTATGATTTTGTACTTGTTTTGGGCGTACCTTTACGCTAGCGTCTCCTTACGGTTTATAATTTATTCCCTGCAAAACTTACTATATGTGCATTATTTATGCGTATAAAGATTTTTATATGCTGACAATGGGTGCTAGAAAAATCGCCGCACGCGGAGTAACCATATGGGTATTTTGTTCCCGCTGCCTAAATTTCCTTATGTACTGATTTTAAACTTGGGAGGAAATATTTTTAATGATTATAATCTATGCCTGGGTTAAGGAGAATGTATGAGATCCTTCACTGCGCTTATCGCATATCTTGATGTGTAGCGAAGTTATTTTAACTCTGTTTTTGCGTGTTTCAAGCCATGATTACTTTATAGAAAGCAGCATAAGGCAACCGTACACGACACATGATTTTTCCGATTCCTTTATTTATTTTTAAAATAATTTTAAATAATTTTTTAAATATATATATATATATACACATTATGTTAGTGATGGCTAGAGACTCGTTAAAAATTTTGTTCTTTAAATTATAACAAAACTTATATACTAAATATTTTTTATTTACCAACAGCGTTTTATTAAAACTTAGTTGAGCAGGTCATAACTCGTGTTTAATACAACATATAGATTTTTATTTCATCTCATTTATTTATGCACACACATTACAATATTATTATTATTCTGCATAATACAAGAAATACTTTTTTTAAACGTGTTTCTTCTCGGAATCTTGGAGGACATTACACACGTAATATTTTTTTTTTTAATTTACAACGGGTTTCTTATACTCATTTTTTAAAAATGTTCCATGGTTTATCATAATTCCACAATCTTAGGGATTCGGCGTTGCACGGGGCACAGCAATATCTTTGATTTTTGCACTCGTGAAGTCTTGTGGCGTACGTATCGACGAGCTGTCGAAACGGCGGGCAGCGGCAATGCTTGTAAAGGTCTACAAAGTTCGTTCGGATGGGGCACACATTGCGAATCGCCGACTCTTGGCGTCTTCCAAACACATACACAGGTTAATAGGGATTACATCAGAGTCCAGCGTTGCCGCAATTTACTCGTACGGAATATTCTCCTCGTCTCACCATAGTCCGTGCGCTTTGTACGTCTTTAGGCGGTACATACATTGCATGGTGCGGTCAAGGTGCTTCCATGGACACGGCAGTAAAAAAGTGAAAACTTTGGTTTTCTCCTATTCTTCACTGTACGAGATGGCAATCTTTTTGATGGCGTACGAGTCCAACGAGCGTAAACCTTGGATGTTGCAAAACATTTCATACGGTATTTGTTATATAAAAAAATCTTAGGTTCCCATGCACACACTAAGTTTAAGTTTTTTTTTACAAAGTTATTTAAAACTTTGTCAAGGTCCATACACATCGGGCACCTTTGTTCTGGGTTGGTTTCAACGCTGGGTAGTGCTTGCCAGCAAATGTCTTGAAGGGCAGCATCTTCCACGAGTACAGATTGCGAGTAAATAACTTGTACGGGGACGTCACGTCGTCTTCAACGGGGACGTCGCGTCGTCTTCAACGGGGACGTCGCGTCGTCTTCAACGGGGACGTCGTCTTCAACGGGGACGTTGCGTCGTCTTCAATGGGGATGTTGCGTCGTCTTCAATGGGGACGTCGCGTCGTCTTCAACGGGGACGTCGCGTCGTCTTCAACGGGGACGTCGCGTCGTCTTCAACGGGGACGTCGCATCGTCTTGAACGGGGACGTCTCGTCGTCTTCAACAGGGACGTCGCATCGTCTTCAACGGGAACGTCGTATTCTACAGGGACGTCGTATTCAACGGGGACGTCTCGTCGTCTTCAACGGGGACGTCGCATCGTCTTCAACGGGAACGTCGTATTCTACAGGGACGTCGTCTTCAACGGGGACGTCGTCTTCAACGGGGACGTCGTCATCAACGGGGACGTAGCGTCATCTTCAACGGGGACGTCGCATCGTCTTCAACGGGGACGTCTCGTCGTCTTCAACGGGGACGTCGTCATCAACGGGGACTTCGCGTCGTCTTCAACGGGGACGTCGTCTTCAACGGGGACTTCGCGTCGTCTTCAACGGGGACGTCACGTCGTCTTCAACGGGGACGTCGCGTCGTCTTCAACGGGGACGTCGTCTTCAACGGGGACGTCGCGTCGTCTTCAACGGGGACGTCGCGTCGTCTTCAACGGGGACGTCGCGTCGTCTTCAATGGGGACGTCGTATTCAACGGGGACGTCGCGTCGTCTTCAACGGGGACGTCGTCTTCAACGGGGACGTCGTCTTCAACGGGGACGTGGTCTTCAACGGGCGCAGACTGCGCGAGGGCTGCTCGGAGGGCCTCGCACCTACCCCTGCTATGTGGTGTGTCGGGAATCGAGGTAGCGCAGCCCTCTAAACACTCCTTGCACGCTCGGCAGTCCCGTATGTCTTCGTCCTGCTGCAGATAGGCCGGCAAACATTTGAATACGGTCGAAATTTTGTAAGGTGCGTAGACCAGCAGAAATTCTTTCGGCATGTACGGTAACTTGTCCCGTTTGTCCAAGGCACTAAGCGAGCGCACTCTTCCAAATGTCAAAATGGCCGAGACGATTTTATGGCCACTCTGACAACACGCGTACATTTCAAAGATCGAGAAAAATGACCTTTTTCCCCAAGGGGGCTCGAGGTGCGTCTTATAAAGAGTTTTTAAGGAGAAAAATAGTCCGCACTCGCCATTAAAGTAGGCCGCCGATTGGTGGGAACGAAGGCTTCCTAAAACGCACGAGTAATTAGCCAATACAAGCGATTGTCACGTGACATGGTAAGAAAATGAGAATCAGGGTTGGTGGTGGAGGCCTGCCGACTAATTGGTCGAACGAAGGTTTCCGAAAACCCCCAATTTACAAATGAGAAACATTGGTAAAAAAATTAAATATATTGGAAGGGCTGGGCAATTAACAAATGAGAATCAGAGGTGGGCAATTGGTCAATTAAATATATTGGAAGGGGGTTTGGAGAGGGTCAGTTGTCTGCTGGGCGCGGTGCTGGGGACAGCACTAGCAATGTAAAACAAATGACAAACGAAAAGCCAAGATGGCGGTTGAACGAATGTTAGAGACAAACTCCAGTAATGTAGAGACAAAGTCCAGTAATATATAAACAAATGAAAAACGAAAAAATTAAGATGACGGACGGTGGCTGAGACGTCTACCAAGATGGCGGACTGCACCTACCAAGATGGTGAAATGAGTATGGGGGGAGGGGATTTGGATACCTGAAATTAAAGTTTTTTTAACTACATTTTTAAATAATTTTTTTAATAATTTTTAAGTGATTTTTAAATATTTTTTAAATACACTGAATATAATTCTTTATATATTAAAATTCTTTTAATTTTTTTCGGTTTCAAGGTTAACGGTCACTGGGGTCAATGTCAAAGGTCACCAGGTTCAATGTCAAGGTAACAAGGATCCATTATGGCCGCCGGCTGACCGGAATGAGAGCACGAACAGTTCCGACGCTCCGGTCCCGATGTGTCAAAGTCCCCGTAATCCCTCTACTTACTTATGTACATTGACCCGGAGTCTAGGGGAAGAAAAGAAAAAAAGTGTACTTATATGAGATAATTCCCAATAACTAAGGACTAGCTTTTGTTCATAATATTACAAATTATACGCTGTTCGCAGTTAAACACTTTTGAAATCGCTGCTTATGTTCTGCTTTACTTATTTTTTTTATCCTTCCTTTATGTACCACATTAAGATTAGAATTGTCCCGAGCACTTGATTCAGGCGTCAAGCAAGTATAACAACGAAAGATTTAGGAACTTGAAATAATTTTCTAAAATGCCTGTTCTTTCTCTAATACGCGTAAAAAAAAAAAAAAAAAAAAAAAACCAAATCAGCTAAAGTCATTGTGTATAAATTTCAACACGACAATTTTGACACAATGCTAATACACGGGATCAGTTTTCCTTCCACGTTGCCGACTTTATGGGAATCATACATTCATCGTATCCGTTAAAATATGTTTTCATAGGCAGTTATCGGCAGGGGTTTTATTTTTCAAAGGTTGATTTCAAAAGTGCTTAACCGCAAACAGCCTAAAAAAAAAAAAAATGCAAGTTCTAGTGGTCTTAAAAAGTTGAGAGGCCGCGGTGGTATAAGGGCTAGAGCGCTCTTCTCCCGCCACGGCGAACCGGGTACGATTCCCGGCCACGTCGCCTTCGGATTTTTACACGCGGGATGATGCCGCTGGTTGGCCGGTTTTCGCAAGGTCTCCCAGTTTCCTCCACCCTTGCATTCCTGCACTGTTCCATATTCACCTCGCTTCACCCTCATCGGCTCTCAAGATTGATGTTAAGAGCCCCCCAAATCTCTCCACTCCACTTAAAACTAATATTAAATTTCCACTTATTTTAAGTTAAAATAGTAAAATACTGCGAAATACTACGCAAAAAGCGTGCACACGCGTACATTTGTGTGAGGAGGACTTAGACCCCCCCCCCTCGGCTATGTAAACTTAATAAGCGCACGCGGATTCATATGTAAAGCTTACACATGCCAAGACGTGTCTCGATGGCACGACCTATTTCGCACTTCTACTTTTGTGAATGAATTATTGTTCCCAACTTCTCGTTGCCTGCCGTTGTTTATTCCAGAGCGAAGCCAAGCAGACGAAAGTTCCTAGTAATTCATTACTGCGGAGAGCGAAATGAGTAGTTGGTTTGTTTGCCGGTGGGTTGTTGATTTGAAACGGTTCAGGGTGGAAGGGTGGAGGGAGGAGGGGGAAGAAGTTTCGCCTCCCCAGGAAGATATGAACATCGCGGAATGGCTAGGGCCAACCATGACGAGGGTGAGAGAGAAAGTGTGTTCCACTCGAGCACACACGGCGCTGTCCAAGGAGAACGGAAGGATAATGAGTTGGCACTGCTAGGTTAGACTTCAGAGTCTTTTTCTGGCGGTATTTGTGATCACTAACGATTATTTGTCACCAACCAAGTAGCATGAAATTTATTTCTTCATAATTTACCAACATTTTATTTATAACACGTGGAATCTAAGAAAATAGTTTGTAAGAAAAACGTTATTAATAGAATAAAAAAAAAAAGTCTGACATAAGGGAATGGTGAAGTAGGAGCTAGGAGCGTCTGCGTGCCTAGCCATTATTCTTTAGTAAAACGAATGAAGGGAGGTTTACAATTGCTTTCTTTGTATATAACTTCTAAGTTTATTATTCTATCACCGTGAACTATAATTAAATTTTGAGAGTTTTTGAAATCCCAAAAATTATAAAAACTTTAAAAATCATAAAATGTTTATTAAAAATGTAATATATAACTTTATAAAAATTATTGAAAATTATTATTAAAAAATGTATTTTAAAAAAGTACATTTCCGGAGGTTTTTCCACCACCACCCTTGCCAATTTATTTATTGGTTATTTAATCGATCAATTACTCGCGTTCGCTAATTATTCGGCAGGGTCTCCGCCTCCTTACAGCCCCTTTCATCACCATACATCTACTGTCCATTAATTTTATTTTTAGTATCGCCCACTAGAGCGCACTGGTAAGTTCAAAAGTTCTAATACATAAAGTCGTGGGGCATCCACGAGAAACGTAATCTGTAGACACTACTGAGGGAAAAAAATAATTTTTTTAAGGAGATTGGGCCTTGCATATGTCAGACGCATCGCTTCAGCAGCAGCGACGGCAGGTGTAGGTTGGTACCACGTGCAGTATTCACGAGTTGGCAGCCATGAGTTGTACTTTGCTCTTCCTGTATTACTAGCCGTGACCTGGAGCACGGGAAAGAGCGAGCATCCAGCCTACAGCGACGACTTCACGCTAGCTAACAAGACTTTGAAGATTTCACACTTGAAATATATATTCTAGAATAAATATGTATTATGTCGATCATGCCTATATACAGACACATCTGATGTAAAACAACATATAGTACAAAAAAATTTAAATGTTTAACCCTTTTCACCAAAGTCAATTTTGTAACAATCTACGGGAAAAAGAAAACCTTACACGCAAGTTGCCACGGAAAAAAAAAATTAACTTTAATTTGTAAACAATGTACATTATAGTTAACCCGGGAAGTACCCTGCCAGACAAGTTGAAGAAACTTGTGACCGACTCGCTGGCCGCTAACTTATCAACGCTGCCCTGCCCGGGAATATATTTATTAAATGTGAAAATATATTTCATCTTCGTGTTATCTTCGTCAGCTTCAACTCATGGACGCACTTAAAGAAGACAACTATCTACTGGCTGACCGACCCCTCACAATACTGACCCCTAAATTACACATAATTCTCGTTGAAGTGAAGTGCAGGCAGTCTGAAGCTGGGCAGACGAACTGAGCAGAAGAAGCAGCAGTAAAGGCGACAGCAGAGCCTTAAATAAACTATTGTCACCGACACAACTAAGATGCACGCGTTTGGTTATGGATGAGGAGGGGAAAGGGTGTAGGAGAGAACAAGGGAGGGGGATCCGAGCCCGAGCAAAGAGTCTGCCACCGACCACTGAAATAGAGGGCGCTCACAATTATAACGACGTCGGGGCAGACGGATCACTATGATTACTATAAACCTGGAAACTCGCGCCAGACTGTTGGTATAAAACTTATCTGTCACATGCATGCAATTTATTACACGTATTCACTTGAATGCATAGAGTTAAATCAAAATCTAATTCCCCAAAATACACTTTTACTTGTTTATAAAATTGTAGAGCATTAAAAATAACATTGTAATCATGTGTAATGATGTACTGTATACTTAAAATGAGCTATAATACATCCAGAAACCAGTCATACTCATGTGAACAAACAGCTGGGGTACCATTTGCGGTTGTGTTTAACAATAGCTCTTCGAATATCTGCATCAGCTTCAGACTGCACAACTTGCACTCCTGTCTTCAGGAGTTTTGAAAGTGTAGCAATTAGTACGTCTGGGTGTATTATAGCTCATTTTGAACGTACAGTACATCAATAAAAGATGTTTATGATGTGTTATTTTTAATGCCCCACAATTTTAATAAAAGGTAAAAATTTTACGAAAGCGATAATAATGCTGTTACCTGAAAACGTAAAAAATTTGTGTAAAAATTTATTTTGGGGATTTATTGAAGACAAATGTGTGAAGTGCTAAATGTTTATGACAGAAATTTGATACGAACGGTATGACACCAATTGTACGTTTGTAGTTCTATTATAGTTTGCCGGTTTTTTAAATAAACACTAAATACCCAATATGGCAAAAGTTTTTTCAAGATGGCGGATTTCCCCAGAATGGAGAACATTGGGAATTTTCAGGATGCCATTACAGGACTACGCTGAATACTTTCCATGAGGTTTCGTTTGTGTTATTTTGTCTGGGCAAACTAAATACTTTTGTAATATTTGGAATTTACTTGCGTTTATGAATTTCATGTTTTTATTTAAGATTCTAGGACTTTCACCTGGAAGCTTGTTTCTTACACGAATCTCATAAAGTCGACATTTGTGTCCTGCACTTGTTCGATGGACCAGTTTTTCCTTGATACGCTCCCGCAGACGTCGTATATACACTTACGTCCCATAAAACTGACCTAGGACGAGCCTTGACGACCCACACAGAAGCGCCCTCTGGCGTGTCAACTGTTTTATCCGCCAGCTACGCACATACAGTTACCAACTGAGGAATCACATAGAGCTGCTTATGCGGCGAGGATAACAATTTATAATTTCAGCGATTTTCAGAGCGGTGTCATAAATTCATTTCTGCGAGAAATGCAACACTATGAAGGAAACCTACAAATGGAACGAAGCTCAAAGGGGAATTGAAAGCTGAACAGGATAAGCAAAGTATTAGAATTTGAGAATGATTGTACATGCTTTTACGCAGCAGCGTCCTCCGAACTGATGTGTACAAGCGTATAGAGAACTGCTGAGAGTTCAGTCAGTCATCGTCAGCAAGCTGTAAACGGTACTACTGGAGTCAGTATGCCTCACCGACGTGAGAGGGTACCTTTTAAGCACGTTGCGGAGTTTGAATGGGGCCGATGATCAGTTTGCGTGGATTTTCATACCACGAAATTACTGCTCATATGGAGAATAATCTCACGACAGTGGTGAGAGAGTGGAAGCAGGGGACTGAAGAGAACAGGACTAGTAAAAAAAAACCCGTAACTGGACCACGAAATGCGACATCACGGGATGACCGACATCTCATCTGCATGGCAGTGACGGACCGTTCTGCTTCGTCTCGAGTGTTATCAGGAAGTTGGAAGACTGCAACACGCTTCGGCGGCATCTGCTTCGCAGATGACTACGTGCGGAGGATTCTCGTAAGTCTGAACCATCAACTACTCAACCTACTATGTACTTACAAAGACACCCACCAGCACGTTTTCAGATGAGTTACGCTACAACTTGAATTAGAATAAATAATGACCGCAAACGCATTCGACGATATCAAAGTAAGCGCAATCTTCCAAAATGCATTGTCCAGCGTCATACTGCGCGAACAATGGGCGTAATGATTCAGGTAGCAATTCGATGTCATAACGGATCTCGGCTACTGCGAATTTTGGGCACTCTCAAGAGAAACAGCTACATCAAGGAAGTTGTGGAAAAGTCCAGGCCGTCTTCGAAGCAAGGTAGATACCGCTCCTTCGTTGGCCTGCATGTTCGCCCGATATGTCAGCTATTGAACATGTCCAGGATATTGTCCCTTGGCAGCTGACTCGTCATTCATATCCAGCCGCCAACAGCGAAAAACTCTGGACTCGGGTAGAAGCAGCCTGTCAGGCGATTCTCCAGGTAAACGTACAAGGCCCGTTCGATTTGACGCTACTGCGTTTAGCAGCTCTTGAGACTTTACAACATTAAATGTTGTATCATTGCTCTGAAATTTAATAGTTTGTAGAACTGTAAATAATTTTTGTGAAAAATTACCTTCCATCCTGATGGCTTCTTCATGATGCAGCATTTTTCACAAACGTGGGTTTAGTAGGGACCCGTGAGATAGCCAATAGCAATTCGGCGTTGCAGGCGAAGTTTTTTTTTTTTCACTTCCAACCATTACGAAGACGTGCCTCGACTACGAGAATTTTTATAAACTTGGAGAGTACGAGAGAAGCGTGGCCGTCGAAAGACTGGATGAAAGTGACAGATGATGTCGGCTGTCAAGACTGGCTTCAAGCGTCAGTCTTTCGACACCAAAGCAAATGACATCGGCACTCTATGCCGGGGCTTCGACGAACGTCTGCGTGAGAAATGTGCAACGTGATAAAGAGTTTTAGGAGACGACGCCCAACCCACGCACCGTTGCTAACCGCACGACACAGGCCTATGCGCCTCGCATGACTCATGCAGGAATATCGCCAACTAGACTCTTGACAAATTGAAATATCGCCTGGGGATCTATTATGTAACTTTAGCTTCCTTAAAAAGACTGCGAGCATCTTTATGAAGTCAGCTAAAACTACAGTTTCTAGTAATTATCTTTATAATTAGGTGATATTCTTTGTAAAGGGCGAATCCGACAATTTTCAATTTTTCAGGAGAGCATTATAATACTTCACTTGTCCCTAAAAACTATACATGTTTAAAAACAATAAATGTATCTTGCATATGCTAATCACATGTGTGTAGTAATAGTTTTCCACAAATTTTGAATAAATAAGATCAACAGTTGTTCAGATAATAATTTACGTAGTTTAGTATGCGTTATATTCGTCCTTTTAACACAAAAATAATTATGGTTTTGTGTAATCAGCCACATCGGTAAACAATGAGATAAAGACAAAAATGAGGCGTACAAATAATTAATTACAATACATTAAGCGGATGTATATTAAATAACAACAATATGGGGTACACACTGGTACAATAACGCAAAATGAATAAACATAGCTGTTTGATTAAACCATCATAAAATAACTAACATATACAACAACAGTTGAATGTCCTGTAATAGTTTTGATTAAAGTTTACTCTTTATTTAGTTTTTTAATTTTAATTTTGTATTTGTGTGTTGTCTCCTATTGATTCAGTCTTCTATTATGTATTGTTCCTATTTCGTTTGTGCGTAGCTACGTCTTAATATACTTTTTTTTTGTCGTTTAGGTAGATGAGGGAGGGCTTCGTAAATCCTGTGATACGATACAGATATAACCCTGGTTGTGCATTGATCCATTAGGTCCTTGTGTTTGGCCCGGGAAACGAAATTACAATGAATACACTTAAGCCCATCCTCAGGAATGCCTTAAGTGTTAAAATCATCTTCAGCAGCCGGATTTGATTTCGAATTATCTAATATGTTATCTGAAATAGTTGGTAGGCTATTATTATCAGGAGTAGTAACATTTTCATCATCTATTAAATGTTATATTGATGCAGAAAGATTATTAATACTTAATCTTGTTCTTGAAATATCAGCTTATCGGTTCAACCATTGCATTTACTTGTTGAAAGAAATGGATCTAAACCTATAAAGTTAATTCTTGTGGTTCTTTAGTTCTGTCAGAATTTTAATATAGACTTGATAGAAACTTTATTCCGCACTTGATTGGTGCATTCTGGCCCTGCTGTTAAAAAATCTCGAGTCCAACCTCTGTTTTACACCATGGTTTTAGGATGAATCCTGTATTAACCATAAAAGTCAACGCCCGGTAATACCATAACCTCACTAAACCAACTAATGCTTAACCGCACAAATAGAAACAACAACACGACTGCAATAACGTAATATGTGTAAACAAAATGTCACGTAGGTTGATTGTAAGACGTAACATAAAAACAACCTCACATTTGCACATACAATCAAACTTCATCATTGATATTTACTCACTCAAGCATAGAATGGCTCATGCTGGCTGCTACTTTCAGCACAGCTGATTCATAACAGTGCTGACACCCACCAAGACAGCAGAATCAAAATTCCCATGGGTCTCCAAATTTGAAATGCTCAGGGTTACCCAAAATTACTGCTATAATGTTTAATTATGCAAGGAAACTATGTTTTTGTAATCCTAACATTTTACTTTATGTGACATGCTTTTTTTTTCTTCACAGAACTAGTTAATTGAGAAATTCGCCTGTTTACATATCGACAGCTCTTGTCGACATCAGGAACCCACAAAGGCGAAAAGGCGAAAATACGAAAATCCCACATTAGTAGAATTCGACCTTTTAACAGAACACATTCGATATGGTATTCTCTAAGGTTACTTTTACGGCTGTCTTTTTAAATTCGCATAATTTGACAAAGCTGCGGGCTCTCTTCTGAAATCAGCAATTTGCTAGCTGAATAATTAATACGTAGTTTTCGTAATTACGGAGTTACTTGTGTCCCATATTATGTTATTACGGTAAGTTTCCAATATATTGTAAAGAGTATTTTCTTCTTAAAACATCTCCGAAAGACAATGCAAATTAAATTTACTTATCACCACGATACAAGTTTTCAGATGGTCCTAGTAAATTTTCAGCAACAGGAGATGATAGTACTTAATTCGTGGCTGATTCCGGAAAATGTATAGTTTAACTAAAATCTGCAACCACTGCAAAACCAGCCAGTGCCATATAATATAGAAAATAATGATTGCAGCTCTGTTGTATACTCCGAAACTTAAATTGATTTCCAATGACGGACGTTAAATTTAATGAAAAAACTTGTCTTGCGTTATCACTTTAAAGCCCACCGTTTGTGAGGAATTCGTGTATACATGTGAAACCATTGCTTTGCTGCACCTGGCAGGCAAGCAACACGCATCGCACGTAACAAATTATTTTTGAAGTAATTGTTCAGCGTCCACCAACAACTTCAATACACAGCAGGCTACATCATCATTACCCTGGATGTTAGTATTGCATTCCAAATATTTTCTGTAGTATCTACAATTAAGGTGTGTTTCAGCTCCCCCTTCTTCGGTGCGTACCATCCTTACGAAGCATCGTCGACCATAATGTCGTATATATGTTATCGAATAATTATTTCATACGGCATACGCAAGAGAATTTTTTCGGTTATTTACAGACTCACCTTATGAATGTGTGTTAATGTGTGTGTATGAACTAAGCTGGTTGTGTTTGGAGCATTCAGTTATCCTACAGCCCTGCTTTAAGAATTCCCAAAATTACTAGTTCGCGAATTCGTATATGTATTTTTGTCTCACCTTAGCATATCTGAGTATTTTGAAGACATAATGTTGCATAATGTGTGTACCACTTTATGACACTTACTTTTCGTAGTACGTGAGTAAAGGAGAAATGGCGACTTTGACGCAATGGGATGGGGACTCTGAGAGTCGGATCTGTTCATGCTCTGTCGTTCCGGTCCGTCGGCGGCCATATTGTCCACAATGCTGGATCCAGGTGACGATGACCATGACATTTTACCTTAACCCCTGTGACCTTTGACCTTGAAACCCCAACAATTCAAGAAATCCAAGAAATATCCAAAAAATGATAAACCTTTTATTAAAAAATTGCTAAATTTTTTTAAACAAATTATTAAAATTTATTATTAAAAATTATTAAAAAATATATTTAAAAAAAACATAGATTTCCGGAGGACCCCCCACCGCCCTCATCAATGCGTATTCCATAGAATGTGGCCATCTTGTTTTTTTTTGTTTGTCATTTGTCTATATATTGCTGGAGGACGCCATATTGGATTTCATATTTTTACATAACCTAGGTGGACATAGTGTATTAATTCACCCACCAGGTGAGTTTTCGATTTAGCCACCAGGTGGTGGCCATATTTGTTTATGTATTCAATGTATAGGTTGCGCTGTCGACGCCCTCCTTGCTGGATTCTATTTTAAACACATAGGTAGTGCTAGTTTCTCGATTTAGCCACCAGGCGAGCTGTCGGCTCTTATATTTATAGGCATAGGAAAAATCTGTAATTTTCATCATATTAAAAAAAATATTTTTCCAATCAGCGGTATACAAACTTGAATAATTTGTTAAATCTGTATTTACTATTTAAAATTTAAAATTGTTTAATTTTAAAAAAAATATTTTTATTTAATGATATAACAGTGGTACTTAAAATAAATTTGATTACAAGTATTTAATTTCTGCCCCTTTTAAATTTTAATTATATTCGGGAAAATCCGATAAACATGAAATAAAAAACAATTTAATTCACAGGCATTTTTTATTCGATTAATTTAATACAATTGTTTCTGCCCTCGAAAAAATATTACAGTTTTCTTCGATATGTACAGGGGATGGACAAAATAATATAAACACCTGGCATATATACAATATTTATTTATTAATAAGGTGTTGGGCTACCATTTGCTTTTAGAACAGCTGCAATTCTTCGCGAAATAGATTCGTAGAATGTCTGAATAGTTTCCAACGGTATGTTGTCCCATTTTTGTACCAAAACATCCACCAATTGCTTCAATGATGTTGGAGATGGAAATCTGCTCCTCACTCTCTGCTCTAAAATTCCCCATAACGGTTCAATTATGTTGAGGTCTGGCTCCTCAAACCAAGACTGAACCTTTTTGGCTTTGTGTATGGGCGGACTATCATCTTGGAATATGGCAGTGTTTGACAGCAATATGCTAGTCATAGTAAGAACTTCATCATTGAGGATGTCGAGATATTCATTCGCAGTAATCCGGCCAGTGATGTGAATGAGAGGACCAACTGAATACCACGATATAGCCGCCCAAATTATAACGGAACCTCCCCCATGCTTGACTGTAGGAAGCAGGTAGTCCGGATCATAGGCTTCTTTTGGGGTTCTTCATACATAAATCCGGCCGTTTTTAGGAAACAATGTAAACGATGATTCATCGGACCATACCACATTCTTCCAATCATCAAGTGTCCAGGTTTTATGATCGTGGTACCACTTATTTCATAGCTTAGCGTTGGCTTCCATTATAAATGGTTTCGGAATTGCAGCCCTTCCATGAATGTTAACTTTGTGGAGCTCCCGCCGTGCTGTTTTTGTCGAAACAGTATTACTCAAGTGAGTGTTGAGTTCTGCTGTCAATTTTGCCGCGGTAGTTTTATGTTGTCTGGCCACAATTCTTTTTAATGTTCGTCGGTCTTTGTCAGTTAACTTTGAGTTTAGCCCACTATTCCTCTTCGCCGATAATGTTTTACCATTTTTTGTGTATGCTGTCATTTCCGTGGATACTGTCACGCGTGAAACGTTAAACAATTCAGCTGTTTTCGTCACAGACGCTCCCGCTAACCGAGCACCAACGATTTGCACTCTTTCGAAGTCTGAGGGATCACACATTTCACCGATCGCTTGCTGTAACCGTCGCAGAACAAAGCGTATAATACACTGAAATATAACCTACAAGATTGGCACGTAAACTGTGCAATACATACGCGTCGCATTATTTACACGGAAGCAGTGTTGCCAACATGCAACAAAATGTACTATATTGCATGGTGTTAATATTATTTTGTCCATCCCCTGTATATACATCTCAATATATCTCACTCTAAGAAGAAATTGATGGCAAGAAACCATTAGCGGGCATTATCCAATCCACTTTAATGTAACTAGCCATGGATTACCTGGCGTAGAAGCTAGCCGAGACGATCCACGTTTTACATTAGCCGTTATCTAACTAAGACTCTCAGCTGACCCCCCTACTGCTTATAATATACGCCTATGCAAGCCCTACGACGTCATATTGATTTTCAACAAATCATATTACACTATTAAAGCATTGTTCAGACACCGACCAGCCAATCACCCAGTTGCCACGTGATTGCAGCTAACCAATCACGTGCAGGCACTGAGACATCACTTGCAGTCAGGTAGGCAGGTTTTAAATTCTTGTCATAATTATTTATATGAACCTCACAAACAGGCCAGTCCATCAGACCAAGCAAAACCTGCAGAAGACGCTCCTGTTCAAGAAATTTATTCGGAAGGATGAGACGACGATGAGAAAGCCGAACATGCACCACAATCGCTCCACAATCGCTCCACATGCTCCACATTCAGGGGTCATTTATGTGTCATAATGGGTCAGTCTTGTGAGTGGTCGGTCTGCCAGTAGTCAGTTGTCTGCTTTAAGTGCGTTCATGAGTTCAAGCTGAGGGAAGATACACGAGGACGAAATATATCTTCACATTTAAAAACATCTATTCCCGGGCAGAGCAGCTTATCGTTAGCAACTAGCGAGTTGGTCACAAGTTTTTTCAACTCGTCGGGCAGGGTCCTTCTCGGGATAACCGCAATCTACAATGTTTACGAATTAAAGTTCTTTTTTTTTCCATGGCAACTTGTGTGCGAGTTTTTCTTTTTCCCGTAGATTGTTACAAAATTGACTTTCGTGAAAGGGATTAAACATTAATTTTTGATATTATACGTTGTTTCACATTTGAAGTATCTGTATATATGTGTGATCGACATAATAAATATTTATAATAGAATTAATGTTTCAAGTGTAACATATTCCAAACCTTGTTAGCTAGGATGAACCACACCCGTGTGCTTGCTTTAATTTTGTTTTAAATGAATTACGTTTCAGAAGAAATAAAGGTGTTCGGAATGTGTGTAACGAGTGTTTTATTTTTCATCCATCAGTATGGTGTCTTTTTATTTTTCACGAATCAGTAAGGTAACGTGTATATTTTTCATCCAATAGTAAGTTCCGTCTGTTTTTTTTCACCCATCACTATGGTAACGTGTATTATTTCTCAAGTGTCGAACCTGAACCCTTCTGTCAGTGTGCCCTTGTGTGTATTCTCGAATGGGCTAAAGAAAAAGTAAGTTTTTTTTTCCGGCGTATTAAATTTGTACGTTAAAATAAATACGCATTCGTGAATTATTTTTGCAACTTATGCAGCTGTACATGATAAATGAATATAAAATCGATCTCTGTTAGAATAATAAATTTAACGTAGCTAGCGTGAAGCCATCGCTGCAGGCAAGTTGCTCACCTCCAGGTGGTCCGCGTTCGCACCGCCGCCACTGCCTGCGTGTTCAGCAGGAAGGGCAAAGTACTTGTGCACGGTTGCCAACTCGTCAATACTACACGTGGTACCAACCCATACCTGCTGTCACCATCACTGCTGCTGAAACGATGCGTATTACATATGCGAGGCCTCGTCTCTTAAAAAAAGGATTTTTTTCGCCATCAGTGGTGGCTACAGATTACGTTTCTCGCGGATGCCCCACGACCGGATGTAATTAAATACCTGAATTTACCAGTCAAAATGCTAAAAGACGAGGGGCGAGAGAGCGATCTGTCACCTCTGGCATCAGGCGACAAACTGTGCCGAGGGTCGACTTTGTTCCCATTAAATACTTTCCCCACACTAGCATGCTCTGGTGGACAATACTGAAAACAAGAGCGGTAGTGTTAAGGGACTAAGCGATGGCGAATAATTGGTCGGACTAAAGTGTTTGTGGTGAGGGGTAACAGAATAAACACTCAATTTCAATGGTAATGTAATTAGAGATAAAAAGAAAAAGGTTTTCTGATAGGTCTTAAAGTTTTAAACACAAATATTATCGATTTAATAAATTATGTATGCAGTTATACCACTGTTTGGAAAAACATTTTTTAAGTATGATTAAATGTACAGATTTTTCCTATGCTTATAAAAAATGTGTGCCGACAGATCGCTTGGCGGTGAAATCGAAAAATGAACTCCTCCTGTTCGTTGAAAATATAATCCAACATTTAGAGCGCCGATAACACCACCTATAATTTAAAAACAAACAAATATGGCTGCCACATGGTGGCAAAATCGGTAACTCGCCTGGTGGGTGAATTAATACACTAGCGCCACATAGGTTAGGTAAACAACCAAAAACAAAGATGGCGTCCTCCAGCAATGTATAAATAAATGACAAACGAAAATATCAAGATGGCATGCTCCAGCAAAGTATAAACATATCACAAACGAAAAAAAAAAACAAGATGGCCGCATACGACGGAATGCGTATGGGCGAATGGTTGGAGGGTGTGAGGAGGGACGTCCGGAAATGTAAGTTTTCTAGAAAATTTATTGTTTAATAATTTTTGATAATAAATTTCTCATAATAAAATTTAATAATTTTTAATATCATCTTAATTTTTTTAGTACTTTTAAATATTTTTTAAACAAATTTTGTTGATTTTTTGGGGCTTCAAGGTTAAAGGTCACTGGGATAATGGTCAAAGGTCACTGGGATAATGGTCAAATGACACTGGGATAATGGTCAAAGGTCACTGGGATAATGGTCAAATGACACTGGGATAATGGTCAAAGGTCAAGGTCACATGCATACAAAATTGTGGACAATATGGCAGCCGGCGGATGAGAATGGCAGAGAATGAACAGATCCGATGCCCAGTGCCCCCGTCCCCTTGCGTCGAAGTCACTATTTCTCCTCTACTTACGTATTTTTTATTAATTTGTATCATTGTGCGAGTCTCCTTTGTTTGATAGAAATGCTACTTGAATCAAATCAGTTATTAAATTGACCTGAATATATTCTTGTTAGTAAATATGTTTACATTTATACATGTTAATCACTTTTAGAACTAAACGTTTATAGAATGAGTTTCTAGCTTTTGGTAACTACCAAAAAGTTATATTTGACCTGATGGAATTATTGTATAGTACGCTACTGATGTGGTAATTTTACAACACACGAGGATGTACGGAAAGTTTGAAGTTAGTATGAGGACTGATTCAACACGTCATCCAATTATGGGAGCCACTGCCTACGTTCGCACTAATGAACACTTACATTGTCTTGTTCTGAAGATTTTGGATTTATTTTCACTACAAATAATGAGTTTAAGGATGTGTAGGGATGGTGAAGAGAGCATACTGCACGGAACTTTTTAATTGGGACTGTAAAAATATATATGATTGGTGTGTAACATCCTCCACGAAACGACATGAAAAGTCTGCCATTACAAGATATAAAAGGGGGAGAGGAGATCATCTTAAGCACGCACATTAAATTATGTACTTTTTCCATCGACAAACGGGTGAATCCTGAATATTTATATTAAAATATAGGCCAACTTACCACTGGAGCAGAAATACTCATTTTTGGTATGCAGAAAAAATTGCCTACAACATTTGAATTTGTTTTCAATACTTCAAAATTTTAATACAATATTTTAATGCTAAGTTGAGCCATCCTTGGTCACCCACTCCAAAAGTCTTGATTTATTTAGGTATTTGAGTCACATTTAAATTGAGCACCATTAAATGAAAACGTCNTATTTAGGTATTTGAGTCACATTTAAATTGAGCACCATTAAATGAAAACGTCTGGAAAAATGTTCCTTCCTGTAATTGCATATCCTATAGTGCAAACACTGAATGGAATATTTGATAGCGATTCTGGCAGCAAGTAAGGAAAAGCATTTCCAAGTCTTAACGCCTCAAGCTTGTACAGTTTTACTCCAATCTTGTGCGACCACNCAGCAAGTAAGGAAAAGCATTTCCAAGTCTTAACGCCTCAAGCTTGTACAGTTTTACTCCAATCTTGTGCGACCACTCTTGTTTGTAGTGTTTTATTCTTAAATCGTTTTTCCCCTAGGAACTCTCCCCGTTAACTACCTTCCTGTTGCTCTGACCTCGCCAGTTGCCTGTGAAGTGTTAGCTCTTTAGTAGCGTTTCAATACACAGTATATCTTGTACGACATATCTGGTTTCCACTGATGCAAAATGCACCTCCTTGCATTGTAGGGCGTGAAAAAAATAACGTAAGCGATAATAAACCGTTTTCGGAAACACTTAAATTAAACTTTAACAACCGCTCGTAATCTCTATTAAAAAAGTATTGTTTGAAGTTACGTTTTTCTTAATGCATGACTGTGTGGACATTTGTTTCATATGCAGGTATAATGACTAAAAATGTATTATTACATCATGTGTTTCAATAGTTTTCAACGTATATGGAAATAAGATTACACTGGGCAATAAATTGATGTCACTGAGTGAAGGAAAGAAGGTAAAAACTTCCTCTTCTGTCCTTGCTAAATAATGTCGTCACCAAAAATTGTTTTAGAACCAAATTCTTTTAATTGACACTTGAATAAAGCAACATATTGACAAATTACAGTAGTTTGAGCAGTACCAAAACTTGCTTATAAACAAATAGGTAGTATTATTGCATGTGTGCTATTGTATACGTAATGTAGATTGTGCGTGAACTGCTGACTTAAAAGCGTCGGTTACGACTCGATTATCTTACCCCTTGCTTCTAGTGATGCACAAGCGTACAAACAGACCTATTAAATTTTTTCAGAGCGTCCATTTAAATTTTCAGTGCCAGCTCCAATATTTTCGAATTGTAATTTATCAAGGGCCTTATACATTTTAAGGAAAAATAACATTCCATAGTTATTGTTTATCCGCCAGAAAAAACATAACATTAAATTGAAATTTTTAAAATTATTGTAAATGCTTGTTTTTACGACTCAATATCTTGTTTTAAATTTCTTATCTCAGACATGCTCAGTATTAATATTTAAATTTTGCATAATGTTGAGTATATTATACATTTAAATTATATAGCTGCTGCTTTATTCTATCGACGTTCCAGCACAGAAATATTTTTTAATATCTACTTTATTGGAGTCATTTGGCGGTACCGTCGCAAGGCCACATTCTAGTTGCTCTCTTGAAGCATGGCAATATCATGATGTGTGCACGGAGTCGGGAAACAGTTGTTCAACACGACGGGGGGAGAATTCTTGACTCAAGCTCATTTAGGAGCTTGCAAGCAGAGCTGACGTTGACTTGGTTATACCACTCGTGTGACCTACTGGCACTCTGTTACTCCGTTATTAAGGATTCGTGTCTCGCCTTGGGTTGGCAGTTTTTGGCTTCTTGCTTCTTTAATTTTACAGAAAGAAAAATTATAACAAAATATGATTACAGCTCTTCAGATATTTACACAGCCTTCTTCTACAAACTGGGTATTAACTGATGTTTAGAGACCTGTAAAATCAGCAAAATAATTAAGGACATAATGAACTCCACGTTACNAGCAAAATAATTAAGGACATAATGAACTCCACGTTACCGCTGCCGACCGCATCGCGTTACTCTGATTGGCTCCATACCTCTGTTATTTGCATACGCACGCCTATACCAGTTTTTTTTGGCTCTTCAGTGTATTATGTACGTGATATATCACGTGAATTGAATATTGCGCAACTGAGTTGCGACCTGTCTAGTAAATATATGAAACATACAGAACTTGGGGTGCATATTTTGAAGTTATTTAAATACTGCAGTATTTACAGGTATCTTGAAACATCACGCCCCAACGAGGCTGTAGCATGTTCTTTATTACATTAAGATGTTGGTCCCCTGAGAGAGGAGAGGATGCATTAGAAAGAGTTTTTTTTNCTGTAGCATGTTCTTTATTACATTAAGATGTTGGTCCCCTGAGAGAGGAGAGGATGCATTAGAAAGAGTTTTTTTTTGTAGCTTGGTACATAAAAGTAACGGAGCAAAGATGTTCAAATTGAAGTAACATTTCCCTTTTCTTTANGTTTTTTTTGTAGCTTGGTACATAAAAGTAACGGAGCAAAGATGTTCAAATTGAAGTAACATTTCCCTTTTCTTTAGTTTTATTTCCTCTTTGACAAAAATATAGAATGCATTTCCCACAATACTTTCCTTCATGAAAGTGCATTTAAATGCTACGTATTCCCAGTTCACGAACACTGCGACAAGAGCAGTACGAATTATGGTGTCGGTATTGTTTACTGATAATGGAAACTGTACTTCGTAATCAGTAACTGTTGTTCTGTTTACATGAAAATGGTTTTGCTACCCAAAAATGAAAACCGAAACAAACTGGAGAAAAGAGACCGTCCTGTTCCTATTTGTCTGCAACACACAAGCAAATATTCTGCTCTTGATATATTCTGAAAATGACAATAGGCGTTTTTTACCCAGGAAAGTGTATGGATCATATAAACTATAAAAACAAAGCTATTTTGGATACAACACAGGATTTATTTTGGGAGAGTTTAAGGCCATAATCGCCCATTTTCACAGCTTTTGCGGAAATTAATTATTCAAACCCAAACGGGAGCCGATATTTTAAGATCGTCCGGCTATTTTGTTACAAATTGTTTTTATTATATAGTATAATTTTTAACACAAACATTGTATAATTTAATTTATTTAATTAATACAAATTTTGTTTATTTAATAGTTAGTTAAAATTATACAGTAACACTTTATGTTGAAAAAATTACACTACACAATACAAACAATTTGTATCAAAATGGCAAGAGCGATTTTAAAATATCGACTTCTGTTTAGGGTTAAAAATTAATTCTCGCAAAAGCTGTGGAAATGGGAGACCATGGTATTAATATTGTTATGATATAATTTAGTGGTATTCACTTAAAAGCTTTTGCAACTTTTTTATTTCGAACCATACCGTTGACTGCTAAAATCACATATTTGCCATCTACGAATGACAAATCTATTAATTTCTGGTTCACTGAAAATNCATACCGTTGACTGCTAAAATCACATATTTGCCATCTACGAATGACAAATCTATTAATTTCTGGTTCACTGAAAATTTTTAATTATTTGCCAACACTATAAGGTAAGAGGATTAGAACTGGAAACTGTATTGAGTAATCACTAGAACTTGAGGAAATTTACACTTCACATAAGACTCTAGAGCAACAATGAATCAACGCCTACCTAAGACCCATAAACCTTGTATTCTGGTTCAATACACTGTAGCGCAGTAGGTACACTTATTTAACTACAAATCACGCATTCGGAGCAATTTGTTACTAACTTGAATGAAATCAAAACAAGGAGACAACTACATGGTCAGTTTTGACATTGAATCTGTATAATGAACATTTCTTCTCTAAGGTGGATACCAGAAAGCATCAAGCTCTGAAAACAAATCAGGGAACATGGAGCGAAGGAAGGAGACTAATTGGTTTTGTTTGAATGTTGCCCGGTGGTAATTTTTTAATATATAAAGCAACTTGAGTATAGATAAAAANAGACTAATTGGTTTTGTTTGAATGTTGCCCGGTGGTAATTTTTTAATATATAAAGCAACTTGAGTATAGATAAAAAGGCCTGGCTAAGGGCTCGCCATCGTCACCTATTTCCGTGTCCAAAGTCATGACTTTCTTTCAGGAGAAGGCTACTGAATTGCAACGGCGAATTAGAATTAGTGGTTTTAGGTACGTGAAATGTTTTGCCTTATGAATCGTTTCACCGCCACCCATAACCGAAACACTTCCACGATCGACGTAGACAAGGCAACCACGCAACGTTCCTGCACGCACCAGTAAAACAAATGCAACACTAAGACAAATCACAAAGTTCATGAGCTTTACCAAAACCACACGGCCATGGACACACACAAGACAGTTACGAAAGCTTTGCGGAGTAAAAAATACAGCTGCAAATCACAAAAAAAAATGGATGCAGTTATCTTGTATACGAAGGGTTGGTGTAAACACGTAGGGTGGATACTGCAGAGACGTGACACAGATAGAGTCTTGAGGTCGCATTAACATGCGTGGCGGTGTGGGGAGAGCGCAGGGGATCAGAACGCAAGTGGAAGAAGGCGCGAACAACACTGAACACAATGGCGAGAGAGCAGTCACGAAGGTGTTGTCTGAGAAAGCAAAAATAACAACTTCTTCGAGGAAACAGAAGCCATTGCNGGCGAGAGAGCAGTCACGAAGGTGTTGTCTGAGAAAGCAAAAATAACAACTTCTTCGAGGAAACAGAAGCCATTGCTAGAGAACAGCAAGATCATCTGTGGAACTATTGATTCTTCGATAAGGAGATCCAGACAACGAAAAGGCAACCTACGTGACTAGTATTCACAACCCTGTGAGGAGTCACTNGTTCTTCGATAAGGAGATCCAGACAACGAAAAGGCAACCTACGTGACTAGTATTCACAACCCTGTGAGGAGTCACTTAGGTAGAAGTGGAGTGACTTTGAATGGAGCTCTGCAACTGACTATAAATCATGCAGAGTTCGTTACAAAGTAGTGTAAACACTTGTCAGAAAATTACCATTTATTTTGCAGATGAAAGAAGCACGGCTGTATTTTGTAACGCTGACAATATTTTTCTTGAATTCACTTACTTAAATATTTTAAAATCGATTAATAAGAGTCTATTTGTAATAAAAATTCAAGAGTTTATACATTCCAGACGTTTCACAAAGTACATTTTATAAAAAAGCCGACTTCCCGTGACGCAGTCGGTTGATGCACCACCGGTCTGGGGTGGAGTGGGGCGGGCGAGGTTCTGGGTTTGAATCCTAGGTAAGGTATATGTGTTAGTTTAAGTTAGGTCATAAAATGTTTCATAAGCCGTCCACTGATAAGCCTTCAGGCATAACACCCGGGGATGTTAATAAGCCCTTTCCAATTCAATCCAATTTTATAAAAAATCTTTATCAAACATGAGTATTATAATAATTACTCAGGTTGTATGTAACAAAAAAGTAATAATGTTTACAAATATGGTTAATAATTGATTTTATGCGCACCCATTTCTACTACAAGAGTTATCATTTTGTAACAAATGAACATGATTAAAATAAATTATACATATATATATATATATATNTTTCTACTACAAGAGTTATCATTTTGTAACAAATGAACATGATTAAAATAAATTATACATATATATATATATATATTTGTAAACATTACTACTAATTTTATTACATACAAGAAGAAAATTTTTTATGATGGTTTTGCTTGACACGGGCTTTTTTGGAAAAATGTCTTTTCTAAATCATGGAATATGGAAATACTCTAATAACTATAACTAAATATAATCTTTTATTATTTATTTTTTTAAAACATTTGAATAAGTGAATTTTAGCAAAATACTTTACAGTGTTCCGAAATATATTAATGCTTCTCTTGACAATTTTAGTAGTGTGTGTGTGCTACATTTTCATGAGTTCTGCATTTTGTACGGTCGGGTGTAGGTAGTACTTCATTAGAAACGCCTCAACTACTACTTTAACATTGCCATACTACAAACAAGTGACATGTATATAGTTACGGTATATATGTCAGTTCACTACTGGTAGTAGTCACTGCGAGAGTTCGACCTCATAACGATAGTTGTACTGCAAGAGAACATTTTAGCTGACAAAAGATTCAACGTGGTTCGCTCCCGAGTACCAAATATTTCACGAAACTATCGGCAATTCACTAGCCTAGTGTAATTTTATAATATAAAGTAGCACACGTTATTATGAACAGTGTTTAAGCTTTAGCTGAAGGACCTGCCTGATCACGCATTCAAACATTACACCAGGACACGAGCCGTGATTAAGGAAACACATTGCGAACGGCAATAGCGGAAATCCCCTCCACCGACCAGTAAACGAGGCCGGACATTTACAAAACGCGCCCGATAATAGGACAGTGTAACTGTATAAACGGCTTTTTTTGTCATCGGGGAATAGGACCAATAGTAGGTCTGGAGATGGGTGTGTCCGGCCGTCGCTAATCTCCGCCTGAATCAGCCTACGGCGACATGGGCAAGGCGGGGACTCTCCAACTGGGTTTTAATAGGATAGTAGTGTGGCAATATCATTAATTAGAATTATCTGATATCCTGTCATTTCTAAGAGTTCTCTCCGCGTAAAACCAGAAAGTTTTGTAATTAAATAGTTATTGTATTATCTTAAATGTTCAATAAACCGCCAGCCTATACTGTTGTGCTCTACTTGACTGAGTTATAATTTGGTATGCCCCTATAGTTCACGTTAGGTATGCGTAACTAAAAAATAATTCATAACAACGCAGAACCCTAAGAGGAGTAGCTCTCGAATCCAGGACTTGGCGGTTGGCAAGCAGCCACTGTGGGTCCTCTACCGCCAGTGGCTGGCTGATGGCCTTGCCTGGGCTCCATTACCAGATTGGACGAGCTGAGGTGAAGTCCACGACCGGATTTGGTATTCAGATCGGGAAAGACTGGGCATCGGGTATCTGGTCGCGTGTGATCTTGCAGCTTCCTATGTTAGCACGCTACGATAGGCTCACGAAAAAGATCCTCTGGATGGGTACACTGCATCTTGTACCGACCGAGTGGGAAGACAATTCGCGGAAGTCATCGAGATAAAAGGATGAGTGGCGACTTGTTTCGATCTATCGACTGAGACAAGCGTCAACAAGTCGTGTTCCGACCACAGTGCGTATACTTTAGTCTTACAAATACTCAATGATCGCAATGGATGATTACCTCTTTTAGTATAAACATATATCGACAAAATTGTCTGGATGAGGGAAAGGTATTTTTACTGGAAATTTGTATTTCGTATTTTTAAGTTATGTTAAATTACATAATGACAGCCTTCTAACAATAAATATTGGAGTACGAGAAATATTAATAGTGATTTCAATTTTTTCTTAAGTTTTAGGACATTTTTAGAGATTGTCAGAGATTTATATCTTATTTATTAACTTATCAAAACCAAGGTGACCAAAAGCGAAGGTCAGAGAAACTCAGGTTGGCGGCGGTCGAATTGAAACGAAAGAACGCGATAAACGGAGTCTCAATATTGAAACCTGCTCCACAGCCTTACAACTGAAATTCTGGGCTAGAATCGTCATCGCTATGTTGCTTGTACATCTCCTTCAACGTGACTAACAAATTTAATTGGCGAGTTATTATTCACCAGTTGCCAATACATGATTAGCGCAAAATTTCAATCTCTTCTGGATACACGTTTAAACGTGTTTCTCATGTAAGGAGCATAGTAGTAAATTCTCAACAGCTTTCATAGAAACAGCACATTAAAGAAACGGGAATTGTTTTGGGGCGAATTAACAACCTCATAAATTATATTCATCATACTGAAAAACTTAAACTGATTACAAAATCCGTGAGCAAGTGTTACTGTAGACTAGTTCATTGAGTTAAAGACGAAGAAATAAAAGAAATAAAGAGTATTCTCTTTAGATAATAATAGTTAGACATTTAATGTTAAAGCGAACATTGTATATTGAAGTGAAGCTCATTAAATCTCACGTTTTAATAATTTTTCTATTGCAAGCAATAACATGTTTGAACTGAATTCGTTATATTTCATTTAAGCTTTAATCGCGCTAATAAAATATCGGTTTAAAATGCGATACTATAAAGGTTCAATACAACATTTTTAAATCTGGCGCAACATTAAAAAATGTGATAGTTTTATCTTCGTGCCTATATTCACCTGATCGGTCCTGCATGGTCAAACACGTAGGTGGGGAATTTGCACCTAATTGGTTAAACTAGTTTCGGTGCCCGCCTAACGACGTGCTACGCAGAGAATTAAATATGGTTCCGCAGGAGACTGTTAAAATAGGGACAGCCATGTGATGTTGCTGCTATCCCTCAAACACAATCACAGATCTGTTCAGCACATGCATCAGAACATTCCGTCATGTTTATGTTATTACAATTCTAAATTGTTGTGGGCAGAATCCAGATATTGTTGATCTTGTTCTGTTGGAGGTAGGTGCTATCTGTTTCGTAGTAGAAACACAATGCTCTGCTGTAGTAACTGTATGGACAGTAGCAAATACAATCACAGACAAGAAAACGACAAATAAGTCTTTTGGTATTATTATCTACGTCAGCAATATTTAGATGGTACTCCATCAGATGGCTTTCCCTATTTTGATAGTATAGATGGTTCCTACAACCATATTTTATTTCTCATTGTAGGGTGGAGAGTGAGAAAACGTATGTGATAATGTCGAGTTAAGTATATGTACGTGGAATAAGCTCTCAAACATACAACTATGCTGTGCAGATATAGTCTATTTGAGATTTATTCACACTTTTTGAATCTAACCTTTAAAAAATCGCCCCATATATGATGTGTTTGGTTATTTCCTTAATGTGCTATGCATTACAAGCGTTTTATACTTCTGTTAACGTAAAAGTACGATATTTTTGGTAAAATTTAACTGTTTCTTACATTTTATCTGTAAAATAAAATATTTAATTTACAATTTATATGAATACAAACAGTGAGAAAACATGTGTGTTGGCAATGCCTAGTAAGAGCTAGTTCTTATGCAAAATATTATTCCACTGAGAGCGCGCGAATGCGGTGCGGTGTCCCTTTGGTGTAATTTTTTAGACTTGGTTAAGCTTTGTTTGCGCAAGGCGGAGGAATATTCTGGAAGCAGAACTGTAGCAGGACTTCAGAATGGCGTTAAGTAACCGTGAATGGACTCTCTGGAATTATCACTGCTCATATTAATGACGACTATCGGTTTATAAAGTAAGGGTTTACGTACTACAATAACCCTAAAATGATCAAATAAAGCTAGTTACCTTTTATGATAAACTAGGATTCGAATTCGGAACCTTGAGGTCTAAACACAGCACATCAACAACACCAACCGTAGTTACGATGCATATATCCACGAATTGCATTTTTTTAAAGGGTCTCTCTAGTTGCCATGTAGGTCTCATTGTAAGCAGCTGTGTCTTTTATTATAAAAAAAAAAAATATGGATAATTTTGATGTATAGGCTATCCACAGTAAAGTGAGCACTTTTAAAAGCCCTCTCATTTGAAATAATAGTTAATAAATATATTTTATTATAGCCGTAAACGTTAAGTTCCGAGTGTGGTGGAATATACACACAGTGTTTATTACTTACATGCCAATATATATTTAAAAGGGTGGATAAACAGTAAAACATGACTGAAAGGAAAAAAGTAACTAGGGCCTCAATAGTGCTCACTTTACCGTGAATACATAATTTTTTTCAGGACAGAAATGAGGTCGATAATTTGTTGCGAATTCATAAACTTAGTTATACAAACATAAATGTGGTTGTTGAAAAGTACCAAAGCAGCTAAAAAGTTGTAAGCAGCGCTCTGATTACATGTACTATTCTGTAGAACAGTGGTTTGATGTGTAGTAACACTGCTGTATCTTTTCTAAACATATTGGTGCATTAAAACCCTATAGTCATCCCTTAAATTTCTGAGTAAACAGAACACACGCGAGGCTTGCGTGTGCTATTTTACATCGCCGTCGCAAAGATTCCTTACAGCGGGACGTGATCTTGAGGCGATTAAAATCTTTTTCTTGGGAGGCCCTTTAATCCATTCTGATCCAATAGCATAGGGTGGTTATTTTTGGCCTCTTAAGTCTACTGCGAGGGTCAGTCGCCATTGACCTTCCCTGCGGGGAAGTGATTTGTAAACCATGTTAATGCACGTGTTAATAATATGGAGATTCGTCCATATTACTATAACTGAACAAAAAGCCCACAGATCGTTGATTGTGGCAACGAAACAAGGGTTGTGTATACTTAAAGAAACAGCACGCATTATAACATTTCTTGTTAGCAACACATGAAACCATAAATTAAAGTTGGTCTGAAAGGGCTAAATCCTACGAAAAAAAGAAAATGCTCCATTTTCATTGTTTTGCTGAAAAAAAATTACTAAAAAGAAAAAAAAAAGTTGATTGTGACGGAAATGAAGAGTGGTCATCGACAGTAGGCGTGCTGGATGACTCTGTCAGACGGGTGACTGGACTCGTTGCATCCCGCCGATACCGCCACGTGAAGTTGATGCATTACTTGTTTACGGATGATCTCTCGAGGGGTGACTTGCGGGGCGCCCTTCAGGCTGGTTCACCCAGGTGCCGCGGTCTGCACTGGACTCACGAGGGGTTACCGGGAGGTCCATGTCCCCGAGCACCGCCCCCCCCTACTCTCAGGCTAATGAAAGTGGAAGTCTCTCCCCAACACCCCCTCCCTCGACCAGGGGCTCGTGAGGCCTTCCAAGACGAATGGTGTGTGCTCGTCGAGCGACGTGCGGTGCGCTCAATCTTCATTAGTCCTCCTCCGACGCCGAAGCGACGCCGTGCAGGTGTCTCGCGCCAAACTCCGCCCCCTCCAATCACCCCCAAGTATCCGCAATTACACTTACTTCCCCCGCTCTTCACTCCTCTGCAGCCACATTCGACATCGTCACGAAGATTATCTGCGCTTCGGTTGTAGTTCGCCACCTTCTCGCCTAGAACTGCTGTAGCGTGTAAGCGGCTGATTGGAAACGTGGAAGATGCATGGTGTAGAGTGCGCGCCCAAGCTGCGCCGTAGCACTCTCCGTGATCCGACATTGGACTGCTTTTCTGTCAATACTATAATATAACGACGTGGGTAGATTTTAGGTTAGAACACTGTTTATGCAAACATGTCCTTTGAGATGTTTTTGTACTTCCTTCAACATATTTTTAATGCAATTTGATTACATTCAAATCGGTAAAAGTATTTTATTCGTATAAAAGGGCTTGCCTTTTGATAATTAAGATATAAACAAACACGTTCATCATTGATGACCATGTTACTTGTATTGGTGCGCGGTAGGTTACTGTTGGGTACATGCGCAGAAGACGAAAATCTGACTACTTAATGTTTGGCCTATGATTGGAAAATAAACGTATAATACAATACGCTCCCAGTCAAGTTGGCAGCGATTAATAAATATATTGCCAAGTTCTGACGTTTAATTGAAAGGGCAATATGCAAAAAATGGTTCTCGAGGGTTTTATTTTGTCATGTACACATAAGAGCACGAATCTCCATATTGTTACAAATTTGCTATCCTAAAAATGTCCTTGTTCCCACTTGAATAGCGCATGAATAAAGTGAGACCGTTCGTGATGATTTTAACATTATTAAGGTTTATTCTACTCAGGCTGGGAAGCTCAATGCTTTTAAGTTGGCAACTAAAAGTTTTCGATGCCAGGTGGCTTTGGTGTCGCATGTATACCAGATTTTTCCGTTCTGTATGTAAGTGAATGGGATAAATCAAATTTTTATAAAATAAATGAAGTTGTTTGAAATTTTTTGATCATAGTAAACCTTGTTCATTGCACTAGAGTGGAAATATCACGAAATATATTCACATATTTTAAAATATTCCTCCGTAAATTGGATTTAGCATAACGTAGACTTACACAGTTATTTTATGTCAATATCACAAATTAATCGCAAAAATATAATATTTAAATGTTTAAATTAACATTTGTAGGGCTTTCCCGTGAAATTGATTACAGCTAAGTTTTTTTCGCATTTAAATTCTTAACATTTTCCCGTTTCATTATGCTTGCATATGAATGCCCAGTGACAATCACAATTGTATTTTTATTGCTCGTTCTTGTAAACACCATTCGAGGGCGTGAATAATGGTTACGGAATAAATTTAATGCTTAACATTTTGGGTGGGGCAAATGTTTATCATAATTAAAGCCAAACACGAAGTTTTACTCACACACACACACACACACAAACTATTTCTCCATTTACCGTCAGCTTTAAAGCGACTTCTTTGTAACATCAGCGCACCTAATGGCGGAAATGTTCCCTTTGCTGAACTCTCACATAAGAAATCTCGTTTTATTTCTAACCTGAGCAAAATTAACCTTAACCTTACAAATTGTGGAAGGATACAAAGTGAGAATGAAAAATTTTCCTGAGAAGTGAACATGGGGCTAGAATGAGCATGCCAACTGCGCAGTAACCATCTCCGTGTCCCAACACTGAACTGCTTTTCTTCCTAATGAACTGTCAAAACAATGTGACTCCGACTAAGGTGAACACATTGTTTACTAAAACAAGTGCTGCGATATGTTATCATACCAATTTTGTATAATACAAATACTGCATAAATTAAAGTCTATTCGCAGTTTATTCGCACTTTTTGAACCAAACTTTTGAAAAATCATCCTATTATATGATGGGCTTTGTTGCTTCCTAAATATTTCATGCATCACAGGCATTTTATACTTGTGTTAACACAACAGTTCCTTATTATTGGTTAAAATTATCTTTTACTCAGCCGATATTCTATCTATAAATAAAATTAATTAATTTATTACGAATAAAACACAGATAAAATAGGTGTGTTGGTAATACCTAATAACATACAGTTCTTATGAAAAATATTATTGCATTGAGTGCGCACGAATGCTGTGCGTTGTCCCTATGATGTAATTCTCTAGATTCGGTTAAGCTTTATTTCCTTTGTGTGGAGGAATATCCTGCAAGAAGAAATTAAGCAGAGCTTCAGAAAAATTGGCAGTCTTTGTGAAGGAACAATAATCAAGTTATGCAAAGTTTAATAATGTTTTGAGGTCAAAACAAAATTAAAAAATTAAACACGTCACATAATTGTTGAAACCCGTCAATTTGACTGTTATTTCGGTAATTCTTGAGCCAATTCTCGGGTAAATGAGCAGAAAATGAAAATCCGTGTACCGCACGTTTAGTTTATGGTTTTAGCAAGTGACACTGCGGAATTTTTCAAAAAGATAAATACATTTCTATTACATAGCTTCTAACGTATAAGTGTGAGAAAAAAATTGTATTCCATTAGACATAAATTTTAATATTACACATTTATTAAGTGTCAGATTTGAAAAGAAAGTTCTCCAGTTCAGAATTTTTACTGATAAATATTTTCTCAGATGCCGAACTAGCTGTTCATCTCTAGACACACCTACAGCTATAACTACTCTTCACAAACTAAAATTCCAAATTAAACTATTTTTTAATATTACTGAATACAACATAAACATTTATAATTTGAAAAAAAAATCATTTTTTGACTTGCTTGAGTTTATTAAACCTAGAAGTGAGTTCACAATATATGATTAAATCTGCATTCAACTCACAACCAACATGTAACAAACCGTTACGCGAATACATTAATAATGAATGAATACCTCCTTTAACGTCCACTTGTAAGAAAAGTTGCTTTATTTAAAGCGATGCGTGTTACATACCTAAGTTTGCTCATATTGCAATGCATTACGCGTTGTGTATAAATTAATAAATTATGGAGATTTACCAAGCATATCCTAACAGAAACAGTTATTATTCACATTTAAATACTAGAAAATTTTGTAAGAACACGATACAACACTTAAATTGAACGTGTCAGATAATTCATAATTCTCAATATTTTACGTTGTTTTTATGAGAATTTCAAGATATTGAGTGATTAATGAAACCGTTTTGGTGAAATGCTGTAATAATATGTTCTCTTAAAATCTATAAGAATGCCATACAGGCAATAAATATTTTGCATCAGTGAAAATGTCACTCAAGAGTTGAAAACAGTCTAGCTACCGTGATTCCAGTTTTAAAATGTTAGCAGCTATGAACATGCTTTACTAATATTTTCCATACGAACTATTCTTGATATTATTCCAACAAACGTCCAAATAAGGCAATTTTATGATCCAAAGTATTCTGTAAATATACGCAACGTGACAGTTGTAACACCAGGCAAGCACGCAGCTCTAAAACACGAGTCGTAAGCAACCCCATTAGAGTAGTGAACCATCGCAGTTCATTTCTTCGATGGGGATGTCAACTCATATACCATCTCAAGTAGAGTTCGCGAAGGAACTGCGTAAACATTCTCCTTCAGGTCGTCCGGGTAAAGTACGATGAAGTTAGAACTGGTGAGAGATGAGGACATGCGATAAGCCATCTGTGTCTAGTCCACTTCTCTAAATGCGTCTCTCACAGACTTTGCCAACATTTGCCCCACAGTTGGGTAATACTTCTAGAAAAGGTTTTTAAAAATAAGTATGGGTTTATTCTTGTTAATTTAAAGCAAAATTGTAGTATTATTTAATAATGAATTAACCCTTTACAGCAGAATTAATTACTAATATTTAAATATACATGTACACATGGCGTTTAAGGCTGCATAACTGAAGGCATGTAAAAATAAAATAATGTTATATGATTGAGTCTATATACACTGTATTTAAAAGTACTTATGTGTTTCTGAGGTTACATAGGGCATTCAAGACCCATGTGCCAAATTAGTTGAATTTTTTTCTTTTCAAGCAAATATTATAGATGGGTGACATAAAAAATATAACATGAATAATGATAGCACTGGCATGTCAATTTAGAGTAGAGGGTAGGCAGTAGAGGGTTTATATAAACATAGAAAATTCTACAATTTTTATTAGACGAGGTATGCATGCTATAAATTGTACGTAAGGAAATACGTTTTCTTAATCATTTACATGCTGTTCGTGGTTGATCATTTTTTAAAGCTCTGCTGAGGATCTAAATTTCTGTACATTTGATATCCTTCCGCCATATTTTAACTTAGCATTTCCATGGCCCTTGTTACTTTATTGATGTATCTTTTAAGAGTAACTCTGAAATTGTTAGGAATGAAAATATGTTACCATTTCGAAATAATTTTTATTCTTTGTGTACAAAATAAACAGAAATGAAATAAGTTAAATGTTAACAAATTTAAACTTTGCCCCTTAAAGACAATTGAAACATGGTATTTTTTCTACATTGATGCCAATTAACTTTGAGTAAGGCAATGACGGAAATAATTCAAAATATTAAATGTGACTTTACTTAATCATGCTATCAAATTGGCACCTGCATTTAATGTTAAAATAACTGTAAAATGGGGGGGNACAGTATTGACAATATTTAGGGATATGGTTTTGCCCAAGACATTCTTTAGATTTAAAAACAACTTAAGAGATTTTATTTAACAGTCCAACTTTCTGGATATTACGGTTACTACAGTTGCCTCCAAGTGATTTCACGAAGCCACAATATTTGAAATCTAACTTGAATTGATACAGAATTTATATCTTAGGAAAATATACGGAAAACAAAAGAAAGCGGCTAAGTAGACATTTAAAGAAATATTATTATCTTAAACGTTTTAACAACCCTTTTATACGATATTAGGTTTTTTCAAATGGATTACAAACTTATTGGTGTCTAAATTCGTAATTTTTTCTGAAGTTTCAGCACTGCTCTAGTACGGTATTAAATAACTGTCAGCATTTGTACCCATGTACGCGATGAGGCATTTTAAAAATTTCGTTAAAGTAATCAATAAGTGTTATTTATTTTGTTTAATGATTAACTTTGGAACTTTGTAGATACTATTCTAGTGCGATATTTCAACCCATGTGCATGCTCAATTTCTTTTATTGTTACTAGATCCTGGTCTATTAGCTGGAGTAGCTGTTTCTCCCAAGAAATGTTCGGTGAAGTCTACTTCTCCATCATGCCGCTCCATTAGGCAATAAGGTTCATATTCCCGTGAGAGATGGGCCAGACGCTGCTCCCACGCTTTCGTGGCTCGCAAGTAAACAAAGAGGTAGAGGCGAGGATCGGGAGAGTTTATTACTTTATTTACTCGAACAATGGTCGTTACCTCCAGTGCTCCACAACTTTTACTATAAAATCTTCTGATGTTATAAGTGGCATAGATTAATAACTTTGTTTACAGTATACAAGCTGTGCGAATTAAATTCACAAGCACCTATAAAAACAAAATGTTTAATACCTTTGATTTAAATAATTTATAAATACTTGTGTCTTATATGTTGGTAACAACTAACAATTATGATTTAAGAATGAGCTGAGTGATATAATTGTATTGCTGATTATAATCATTATTTCGTCACGTATGCTGATATGCTGTTAAAATGCGTTTTCGTAAAACGAGCTGATGCAGGTTATTTTGTTGTGTGTTTTCGGAGGAACATCCAGACTGTGGCTCCAAGCCAGGGAAAATTACATCTAACGAAAAAAAATTAATCCACTCAGTAAAAATTAAAACGGAAATAGCGAACATAGTACCGCGGAAAGAAACGAATGTGTGCTGATTAATCCAATAACCTTGCATGTTTGCATGATGTTTATATTGTCGTGCTGTGATGAACGCTATGAATTAATTAATAGAAAATTGTAAACCAGCATTAACTGTAATTAGAGAAGAATTTTGGCGTGAATTGCGAGAAGGCTTCTGATCCGTGGAGTTAACGCACATTGAACTATATAAGTTATGGGTGTGTATACAGTGTGGAGATAAATGTGCATGAGTGAATGATTGAAGTCTTCATTAAATATAATTAAATAATTAAATTTCGTAAACATTGTTAACGCTACAAACATGTAAGCAGCTCCTGTACGTCTTTCACGGTGCACTGTCTCACACAATATCACACTGTCCAATATCTTGTTACATTAAACATTCGATAATATAATATATTCTAGTAGGCAATTGTATTGTCCCATAAACCTATATCGGTTAAAGAGTGCACTAGACGTGTCAGTCTCTCATGGACTCCTTCCATCTCTTCCGCGACTCCTGGATGACCACAGATACCACAGCACTCATGCGGGAGCACCTCGAGAACTCCCCTAAGTCGCCTCGGGCATACAGGTCACTCTCTCTGCGCTGACCGATAAACACCGTCGTTCGCAGAATCCACAGGAATATTCTCAGCTGGCTTTCGTCCTCCACAAAACTCTCAATAACTGTCTTCGGCGAGGTAAAGTAACCACTGCGTTTACACACACGCTAGTAGTTTTACAGATAATTCCGCACATATGCACTTACATATATGACCTAAATTAACATAGAAACGCTTCTCAATAGGCGAGTTAATCCCTGATGATCTGGAAGGCGTTGGTCGCCACCATGAGTGACCTGTGAATCAGGCACTCCTCTCCTCGCACCGCGGAGTAATTACAAAATAGGTATATATATAGAAGTGAAAGACAATCTGATGGAAATACGCGTATTTTACGATATAACCACAACTTTCGGTGTGTGTGCAGCGCATGTAGCCAGTCTACTGTTGTCAGTTTCGTTTTCAGAAACGAGCTGGAGCACTGCAATTATAGAGGAATTGGTGAAGGTGACAAGGTTTTCTTTCGAGCAACGGAGGTGGAAATGTGAGAACATAACTGACGTGTAGAGACGCTGAGAGGCAGTATTTGATACTGCGCCACCCTCACGTGTAACAATGACTCGATTACATGACACTAAGAGAGACATAACTGTGTGTGATGTGACGAAAGGACGGTGCGGCAGGAAGAAACAACAACGGACGAAGGGAGTTTGGGTGCTGTGTTGCACACATCCACACATTACCCCAGAAAGTTTAAGTCCGTATGGCAAGCAACGTCTGAGTCAGTTATCGGTATATCAAGTGTGCAAAGCATTTTAAAGCAAGTAAAGTGAAGGCCCCATATTTCCACATTACTTCACCCTATGGAATAAGACCAAGATAGGTGTCTGAAATTTTGTGAGTGTGTCGTGATCATGTGCAACGACAATTTTACTGATGTCATTGTTTGGTCCGATGAGGTACCCTTTAAATTGAATGGAATTGTCAACCACTACAACAGTGTGTACTGGCCTGATGGAAATTCCCACACTGTGGAAGTGCAAGCAGTTTAGCTTCCTCTTTTAATAGTGTGGTGCGGTATGTTTCCTGGAGGATTTGAGCAGGCATTCTTCTTTGACGGAATGGTGGCAGTTAAAAGTGATTGTAGTATGTTGCAGGAAAACATTATGACAGCGGTTCACGAACTCTACCCAAATGACGATTACTTTTTCCAGCAGGATGGTGCATCGTCACATTACCATCAATATGTACGGTCGCTTCTGGATGAAATATAAGTTGGGAGGTGGATAGGCCGACGAGTAAGTGTTGAGTATCCATCCAGATCTCCCGTTTTAACGCTGTTAGATTTTTAGTCGAAGAACACCGTGTACGCTACAAAGTCACGGACACCGGATGCCACGAGAGACGCGATTGTGACCACCCGTGTCGCTTTGGTAACTGTAGCTACTGTAGGTCGATCTATTCTACAGTGTTGCAGATTATGTCCTGCTGCTGATAGCCGACATTTTGAATATTTGTAACCGTTATTAACATTCGCACACACCTAAAACGTTTCTTACAGAGTTAAATACAAGCAATCCCATCAGATTGTCTCTAATAGTTCAAAAAGTGTAAACATTAATTTGGGAGATCCGGTGTGTATGTATATATACAGGTTGTCGGGTAATTCGCGGATACGGACTGCACCACACGAATTTGTTGTCAAAACTAAGTATAAAGTACTCTTTGGTAAAAGTGCATAAGACCCTCCATTTACGATAGAAATGACATGAAATGTTCAAAAACCATTGTAGCAAACATGTGGTATTCCAATTAGATAAAGGTGAGGTGATGTGGCAATGCTGCAAATAATTTGTTGGTCGTAAGGCATATGGTCAGAGAACGAGTCGGGCTCAGCAGTGCCAAAGAGGCCATGGAGTTCACATGCAGTGAGTTCGGGGACATGGCAGTGGCTATGGGTGCATCCGGTGGGCAAGCCGTGCATACTGCATGTATCCAACGTGCGGAAAAGTGCATCGCAAACTTCGAACACCTGTTACGACGTTTCGACGTTTTGTATGCTGATCCTGTAGCTGTACTTAACGTGGAATAAAGTCATTTTGTCTACTTTAAAGTTGCTTCTCTCGTAAACTACGGGGCTTGCGTTGTTTTAACAAAGAATATTTTCTATTTCGTTTTGATCACAGATTCGTGTCGAGCAGTCCGTATATGCGAATTAACTGACATCGTGTGTGTGTGTATGTGAATGTATATGTGTGTGTATGNTGTATGTGTGTATGTGAATGTATGTGTGTGTATGTATATGTGTGTGTATGCGCATATGTGGTAGGTAGGAATATAGGTGTGGCGTAACATCTCATTGACAGCGAGGTCATTGGAGACGGAGCAAGTTGCTCAGGAAAGCAGGAGCGGGGAAGGAATCGGCCATGGCCCGTTTTGAAGAACTATACCAGNTATGTGAATGTATATGTGTGTGTATGTGTATGTGTGTGTATGCGCATATGTGGTAGGTAGGAATATATGTGTGGCGTAACATCTCATTGACAGCGAGGTCATTAGAGACGGAGCAAGTTGCTCAGGAAAGCAGGAGCGGGGAAGGAATCGGCCATGGCCCGTTTTGAAGAACTATACCAGCATTCGACTTCTGGCGTGATTTAAAACAATCATGGACAACCGAAATCAGGATGGCAAGTCATAAATCAAACCCGTGACCTTTTGAATACGAGTCAAGTGGTTTACCACTGTGCTACACCGCTTGGTGTGTGTGTGTGTGTTTTCACTGAACATACATTTTTACACCGATGCAGACAGTAAAAAAAAAAAACTTCCGTGATTATTGGGATGTGTTCCGTGGATATAAATACACATCAAGAAAAAGTTTTGCTCCACCGTGAATTCTCAGCTACCAGGTTGCTCACATCCCAAGAAAGAGTATGATGTAAAATTCACAGTGTCTGTAAAGCATACCACACGAGATTTGATGAATATACATTTGTAATGCGCCGGTTTTTCCAGTAAATATCCTTTCTTTGCAATCTATTACAGGAGGCCCAAATTACTTTTCTGAGATGTGTACGAGCAGTTAGCTCCAGAAATGTGTGTGCGACACAAAAACAACAGATTGTTGACAAAAAAAAAAAAAAAAAAGAAGGAAAATTGCTAATCATAAATTTAATGTTGTAGTTATTCAACAGTCTTCTCAAAGCAGATATTTCCCAGTAAACACGCCTTTATTTGTTGAAAGTACTTTCTGTCTCCGGAGGACCCATGACGTGGACTCGCACGCAGAAGTGCGGGGAAACTGGCATTTGACGCGATCGAAACACACGCATTTCCACAAAGCGATCCGATATGCTGAGCTACGAAAAGAACACACACTTCAAATGAGGCTTGTCGAGTGCTTTCAAGACGTCACGCACATTAAAAACACTATTTAGGAGCACCGCAACATAACTGAAAACACGAAATGGTGTTTGTAATGTGCGCGAAGACTTGAAATCATTCGACAAGCCTCGTCTGAAGAGTGTGTTCTTTTCGTCGCTTAACGCATCGGATAACATCACCCAGGAAAAGGTGCTGCCTGCATGTGTTGACTTCTGACCTTGCACAGCAACGATCATGATTTTACCTACTCTGCAACATGTCAGATGTGAACGAGTATGCTCGGGACAATATGGCAAGAGTTTAAAGCAGATGTTTGCTTTAAAATACTTTTATATTTGTCAAAAGTCTTTCTCCCTCGATAGGGAGGGATTGGGGGCGGTAATGTAGAGGCTAGGATGCTCGCCTTCAACCAAGGCGAACCGGGTTCAATCCCCGGTCGGGTCACTCCCCGATTTTCGTAAGTGGGAATCGTGCCGGACGATGCCGCTTGTCGGCGGGTTTGCGTGGGGATCTCCCGTTTCCCCTGCACTTTAATTCCGGCGCTGCTCCATACTCACCTCAATCACCCTTATCGGGTCTCAAGACCTTGCTGTTAAGAACCGCCCAAATACCTCCACTTCACTCGTACCGGACGATGCCGCCGGTCGGCGGGTTAAGGGGGATATTTCCCGTTTCTCACGTACTTCCATTTCGGTGGTTCTCCATTCCCACCTCGCTTCATCCTCATCGGTTCTCAAGATCTCGTTCCTAAGAGCCGCCCCAAATCCCTCCACTCCACTTCTCCCTCTTGATGCCCCACAACGAGGACTCGAACGCACAAGTGCGGGGAACTGGCTCATAACGGGATTAATGCGGGGAGATGGTGTTCACATGATTGGCCGCCAGAGCGCAGGCGGGGATCACGGAGGGTGGGGCGGCGCCTGCCGCGAACCCTATACAAGCGAGGCCGAGCTCACCGCCGCGCCGTCTAATTCTGCTCGTCCGCGCCAAGCCACGGATGTAACAAGTTCATCGCGCATCGCCGAGTTACCGTTCCCACGAGGATCGTCGCCGCATTTACCGCCGCTGTTGCTACCCTCCAGCCCAGTCCGATCCCCTCCATTAACTGTCGGCCAGATCGGTTGTTAAGGATTGCCTTCAACTCTTTTGCAGATATTCTTCGTTTTCGTGTCATAATTTCGGATTCAGAGTAATTACTCACAATGTAAGATTATATAAAATTAAAATATTAACATATTAATGTGGCCGCCTGGGTAGGCCGCCGAACGATGTGCAAAGCTCCAGCAGAAAATATTTTATTTAAAAAAAAACCGTCCAACGTGTCTGAGTGATGTCTGCTTACGAATAGCATTTAAGGCGCCCGTCTACCTGGAACTTTTTCCCTCGTTTAGGCCGAGAAGCGCGAGAGCGATAAGGGCGACACTGCCACGCCCATCAAGTACACCATCGCCGCTAAGCGCAAGGCTCTGAACTGGCGTGCAGTGTTCTCGTCGTGCTGCGTGCACCTATGGGACTTTCAGCGGTGACCATATTATTTTATTAGTGGGAAGTCTTTAGGAAGGTTCAGTGCAGGCCCCTATAGTAGTTTTGTATGTATCTGATGCGTGCATTTTGAGCTACAGCGCCTTGGAAAGGCNGTGCAGGCCCCTATAGTAGTTTTATATGTATCTGATGCGTGCATTTTAAGCTACAGCGCCTTGGAAAGGCGGTTTTTTTTAGCGGTTTTGGAGTACTCTGAATTGATGTTTCTAACGTACGAAATATTTTGAAAGTACTTAACAGCTCTCGTCTGAAGTGTGTGTTCTTTTCGTAGATCAGCACGTTGGACGCACGCTTAATAGTTTCGTTGAAAAACGTGTATTTGGAACACTCTGCAACGCAGTTCAAGCGCCAGGTAGACGGGCGCCTTAAGAAACGTCACGCGTCTGTATACGTTTTTAAGTTCCTCCATTTCTCTCTGAAGTGATCGTGAAAATGACTTAAACGGGTGTTTTTACGGTAATTTTTAGGTATAAATATTCCAGTACGAAACATTAAAAAGGGGATAGGGACGTGCATAAAACCTTTATTATTATGTCATAAAATGGTAGGGTCTCCGCTGTTAGTCTCATAGAGGCGACTGCACGCCAGTTCAGTGCTTTGCGCGTAGAGGCGATGAGAGTTGATGCTTATGTCTCGGTCGCCCCTAGCGCTCCCACGCTTTTAGGCCGCATGCGTGCAAAATTCCTTAACCTGACGGTCACCTTAAAAATTGTTTTATATTTTTATGGTTAGTTTTAATTGTGTGTTATTTGCTAGTTGTAAAATCTGGGAACATATTTAGATTTTATCATTACATTTCTCCCTCTTTGCATGCAGAAAATAACACAGTGAAAATTAGATACATAATTATTAAACAACTAGTTAATTGTAAATTTTATACAATAAAATATTTCCAATAATACCTCTGAAAATGAAATAATGACACGAAAACTAAAAATTTTGGCATATTAGGTGATGCCGGGCCTTAAGGGGGAAGTGTCCTAGCCCTCTTGGATTTACGTATTTACCAACATAACATAATTTTCAGAGTCAATATTTTAAAAACCAAGACAATAGGCATTTATGGAACATCTTAACNATTTACCAACATAACATAATTTTCAGAGTCAATATTTTAAAAACCAAGACAATAGGCATTTATGGAACATCTTAACTGTTAATTCGAAATCCGACTTATTTTTTCTTACATGAATAGGCCCACATCTGTAGCCGTAATAAAATATTAGCTAATCATTTAATAATGTCAATGCCACATGGGAAAATACAGGTATAATTGAAACAGTGCAAATAAAACCAAATCATTTAGTAGTCCTCTATGTCATATATAACTTTGATTTTTGTTATGTCTGATCATCAATTTTCATAACTAANATTTACCAACATAACATAATTTTCAGAGTCAATATTTTAAAAACCAAGACAATAGGCATTTATGGAACATCTTAACAGTTAATTCGAAATCCGACTTATTTTTTCTTACATGAATAGGCCCACATCTGTAGCCGTAATAAAATATTAGCTAATCATTTAATAATGTCAATGCCACATGGGAAAATACAGGTATAATTGAAACAGTGCAAATAAAACAAAATCATTTAGTAGTCCTCTATGTCATATATAACTTTGATTTTTGTTATGTCTGATCATCAATTTTCATAACTAANCAAATCATTTAGTAGTCCTCTATGTCATATATAACTTTGATTTTTGTTATGTCTGATCATCAATTTTCATAACTAAGATTTCTAATAAAAATTGAAGATGTAATGGATACTACCTGTCCCCTTAAGTGCAAACACACGCCTGGCTGTTTCCCTATACAAGACTCTCTAACCTTAGATGGGAAAGAATACCATACGGCATGGATTGTTTTATTACAAATATTCGTAACTTAACTCTATGACCGGACATTAAAATCAATGTTTGACATGGCGTATATGATTGCTTAATATGATTTTTGAAGTTTGCACGGTTTAGGGTACATCCGTATTTTTTCTACGTGTGACACCAATGATTAAATAATGAGGGAACCTCTGATTACGGTTACAGATGTGAAACGCATAACAGAAGGGGGGAAAAAATGAATTTCAACATTACTGTTAAGATGTTCCCCTGTGCCTTGACTAATGTGGTTAATACTGAACATGTCTGCCCAGGCCAGTAAGTAGGCCGCAGAATTGCCTGTCGTATAGTTACCACTTAAAAAATGCTCAATATTCTTAAGCGAGTGAAGAGATCTGGGCGGCTCTTAACAGCGAGATCTTGAGAGCCGATATTTTTAAGCGATGACTGCTTACGTATAGCATTTAATAAATGGTTCATATCTGAATACTAGTATCCATTTTTAGCCTACTTTCCAATGGAAAGAGAGGCATATGCAATCACCTTGTTTGTCTGGAATGTACATCTCCACCACCCCCCTAATAACTGTTAAACCCGACAACCGAATGTAACCTAACTAGGGCCACGTCTAGTAGTTAGTAAGTATATCAGACTTTCATAGTTTACGATAACGCTGGTTACTTATTTTCAAAATGGCAACAATTTTTGAAATTAAAACCACTACGTTATATCTCGGGAACCAATCATCCCATATAAACCAAATTTTGTCCATTGACAGTGAATATATATATATATATATAAATCTATAACGCCATATTATCATTAATCCGCCAATTTGGAAGATAGAGCAAATTTAACAAATTAAGCTCTTCCATTTTATCACGGGAATGATTTAACGTATTTAAAACAATTTTGGTATGTTAAAATTGCATGATATAATAATTAAATTAAAAACCTATAATATTATTGGTTCATAATTTTGTAAAATCAATAAAATTGAAAAATTAAGGCTTTTTTATTATTTTTTGGGAAAATTTCACAGATTTAAACCAAATTTGGTACGTTGGCAGTGCATGATATAAGCATTGAATTTATAAACCGATAAAGTTATCGGTCTGCCATTTTTTAAGATAGTGCAAAGTGGAGAAATTAAGCTTTTACATGTGCATACTATACGCATTGAATAGTTGTAATGTTATTATCCAGCCATTTTGAAAAAAAGTGCAACATGAAAAATATATATTTTTTTAATGTTATATCTCGGTAACTACACAATCGATACCTGCCAAATTTGGCATATAAGTAATACTACTGCAGGTCATTTTCATAAATGCAATTTAAAAGGATAACACACTTATTTTTAAAATGGCGGTTATCTAAATATTTTGGGTTATTTACAATAACTACCATAATGTCTGCCCAATCACGACCTAACTTGTTATACTGAAATTATTTTCAGCATCAAATTTGTTGATACATAACCTCTTTTGCACGCCATTTTGTAAGATGGCGCCATATGAATAAGTAAAGCTTTGATATATCTCGGGAAGAAATGAACCAATTCCTTCAAAAATTGGCAAACACTTACTACTGTGGTGCGCCATATTAATTGATTTTAAGATATTTTAATTGATTAATTTTTAATTGATATTTTAAGAGGGCCAAGTGTTTATTTTCAACATAGTGCCTTTATAAATATTTTAGCATAGCTTGCTATAACTATGAAACAATGTAACCAATTCCAACCTAACTGTGTATGCTGACAGTATGTATGCAAGCATCATACGTACGAATACATGAACTCATTTGTTCGGCATTTTGGAAGATATCACCCCGTGAAAAATCAAGTTTTTGTGTTCTATATCGGAAAATCATTAACTGATACCCGCCAAATTCATGCGAAAAATTATGCTTATGTAGGCCATCTAAATCTGTATGACTTACGGAGGTAACCACATATTTTAAAAATCACAGCTATGTAAATATTTTATGTCGGTATGCCACATGTCCCAAACAATTTCAACCGACTTAATTTCTATCTTAGTATCTATAACTTAGCATCTATAACAAACATAGAATGTACCAATAAATCTCAGTTTTGTTCTCCAGTAATGAAGATACCACCACATGAGAATATGGAGCTTTTTTGTCATATGTCCGGGACCAATCAACCGATTCCCACCAAACTTTTCACACTAATAGTGCTACAGTAGGCCATATTTGAAGGGTATCTTGGCTTTATTTACAGTGTGGCTGCAATATAAATAATTTAGTTATGTTTACGACATCTATTAAATAATTTGACATATTTCAGTATACCTATATTAGAATCATCGGATATGCCTATACAAGGCTAGTTTTAGCGACAAATGAGAAACTAAAGCTTTTATACCACATATCGCAATCCATCAAAATCTACACACAAGTAGTGTTACGTTAGACCATGAAAACACATCATTTAACTCAGTCACACACATGTTTACAAAATGATGTTACCTGTAAACATTTGAAGTTGATAACCGTAGTCTACCAAAACTTTAGACTCATTACTGTTGAAGTTAATGTTTCTAATCCTACCTCCATTATGTAGTTGGTTGCATGCCAGCTTACTGTACGAGGTGTTCTGTTTTCGAGTCCCAGGTAAGGCACATGTGCATGTGTGATTGTATTGCTAGTATTGCATTTGTTTCCGGTTACATCTCTAATGACATTGCTATCAACGAGACCTCAAGTCACACGTACCACATTACATATTAATAATATCATCGAAATTATTTGCACCCATGTAAAGGAAAGTAGGATCATTAGTTATATAGATAAATTCTGGTTTATTTCTGCCTCTAGTAAGTGTTTATCAACAGTTAAAAATGTTTAATGCAAGTATTTCGGAGTAATTTTTTTCAGTCTACTTTCTGAAGGAAAGAAAAGCGCATGAAATCACTTTCCTGTGTGTATACGTGTGTATGCGTGTGTGTTGGTGTGTGTATATATGTACGTGTGTCTGGGAGTTACGGGTCGGTGACTTCTTCGGGAGAAAGTTTTCCGGGCGTTTGAGGTGGTGTGGCAGTACTATGCTATAGTATTCAAGTCTGTTTACCGCATCGGCCCTAGAAAGGGTGGATGATGAGTCTCTAATAGCCTCTCTCCACTCATGGTGACCCAAAGCTACCAGTGCCGCCCCTGTGATTTGCAAATTGGGCTCCGCCACCCGTCTCCCTATGAGAACCAGTTTCCTCGTGGCTGTAAGGAGCATCTGCCGTGATGGTTTGGGCCGATACTTAGTACCTACGCCTGACCACTTGGCAGGGTGTTGGACCACTGGCATTCTGGCCGATGGGGCCCAATAAAGGAATTTCTTGTGTGAAGAAATTCCCATGTATCGTAATGGTCAGTGCCCGATGACGGCTCCTCCAACTGTACTGCCAATGGTAGGAAGTGATGGCGATGGCTTGGAGGCTGTGATGACAGCAGGAAGACATTTGAGTGAAAACGATGCAAATTATTCCAATTCAGAGCTAGGACTGCTATCCCCGACTTAGGTATACCCGATAAATGGAGGACGTATGCCGCTCCGAGCCGGTCGTACTCCGCCCTTCCGGTGGGCATGCAGAGCATTGGTGGGGCGGTCGGGTAACTGAAAACCTACTAGTGCCACGGTAAATAAGTGGGGGCACGGGCTGATCGGGTTGGCCCCACCAGAGGTTTTCTCTGGTGTACCGATCACTAGAAGTTGAACTCGTGCTGGCAGTGGTTAACTCTGTATGCTGGAGGAGGTCTGGAGAGATTCCCCCTCTCAAAGAATGACCGGACGGTGAGCGGCAACCCGCTCCAGTTGTGTCCTGGAGAGACACTACGGGTCCGGGTAGTACCACGGCCAGACCACACCCTTGGTGTCTGAGTACGAGGGTCTCAGAACCTTGTGGAAGGGTGCTTTCAGCCGTACTTGTGTATCAAGTCGGGGCTTTGGATTTGGTTACCTCAGGTGCATGGCTGGGACACCTGTGATGAGAGGGCGTGATCCCTCTTCCCTGCCGAGTGGGCGGCAGAAGCGCGGGATGGCTCTCTGGCTAAGAGCGCTGCGTTAAAATATAAAAGTATGGTGGTCGAGAGACTGCTGTATTTGCATAACGTATGCACGTGTCTCTGTCTGTACGTGTGTCTGTACGTGTGTCTGTACGTGTATACATGCGTGGATGTGTGTTTCCCTTTTCAATTTCTGCATGCATCTACCGAATTTCACTAAACTCAGTACACATATAGAAAGTAGTAAGGACACCTGACTTTTATAGTTTTAGACCACGCCAGGCACTTACTTTAAAAATTGCGGTTATTTTAATATTTAGGGTGATATGTCATATCTCAGGAACTAAATTTTGTATTTTTACGCCATCGCTGCTTCGCATCCCGCGCGAGCGAGTGGACGTGAAGTACAGAAGTTTTATGATAGCGGCGGCAGCAAGCAAAGGATTGCTTTGATTGAACAGGCGAGCGATAGGCTGGTGGCCGAGTATCTGTTACAGAAAGCTAGCCTACACGATAATTGTTTTTTTGGCGTGCACTGTTGACCCTGGTTGTATTGATTTCTGCGTTAATCTAAAGAATGCCCTGGATTACTGACCTCGTTCTCTCAGCGTTACTCGGGGTGCGTTGAACCTTCTAGATGATCAGGGCGAACTATATAAAAATGTGAAAGGCCTCCGAGTCGAGGAGTTGGTGAGTGAATGAGTGGCTGAGTTCCAAGTGATAGAAGACGAGCAGCGAGAGAAATTCAAAGCTACATTTTATACAATTGAAAATTTATATGCGCGCACCAAGGTCGCCCTTAACGTATCTACATTTCTTGGCCTCGGTCACGCGGAATGCTTCCAGCTAGACAGCGCCCTCAAATGCCACCAGCTAATTTCATTAATGGAGAGCCATTGCTGCTCTATCTCTGTGTTATGTACATTCCCATTCTCTACATGACGCTCTCCCCCCAATGACTTCTGAACCCGTACATTGAATTTCATCTTATTTGAAGCCCTCGTAAAGCATACGTACTAACGATAGCTAAAATGTACAGTTTTCGCACGTATATTAAGCTTATTTTAAGAATTGTGATCTTATTTAATTTTAAATTGGTATTTCACCTAAGGGATCGAACGATACAACTTAACGAAACTTGGTATCCTCCACTTTCGAAATTCTGAAATAAAAGCCGGTATGTAATAGCTAAAATACTTTTTAACTAATGCTAAACGAATCTGGAGCATTACGGAAATTTACGGGCGTTGTATAGAATATTATATTGGATAGGAATTTTTATTTAATATTGAGGCCTTATTAACATATTTAATGAATACTCTTTACGTAAAATATGTAGTAAAATAATTTAAATAAAAGTGGTTTACTGTTAATATATACGAAGTGAATTACATTCTATAACTAATGACCTCTTTAAGACGTCATTTGGAGAGATAGTAGCGATATATTTATATGACATCAAGAAGGGTGTACACGTACTTCTGAATGCACCGAAGATTTAAGGAACTTTGAAATATCAAACATTATATAAAAAATGTGAGCTTCAGAAAAATTTTTTTTATAAAAAATTTCTCTGGAACCATTTAATAAAATAAATACAGATTATCGTTTTAATGGTAATAAGAGAGATTATAACATTTTAAATATTAATATCAGGCTTCTGTACTTTACTTTACCGGCAGATAAAGTAAGGAATTTTTACTGTAACTCGGGAACTATTGTATCCTTATCCATGAAAGGTTTTGTTTAAGTAGTGGAACGAAGGACTGCAAGCAGTTACCACGATAGAGACTTTTCAAATTTTTCAGTGGTCGTCCTCGGGAATTTGGGTATTCGGTTGCTCTTACGGGTCACGTGAAAATTATTTCTCAGTGATATAAGTGTGGTGAGGGATATGCGTCGAAGGTAGGAAGAGATGACGGAAGGGAAGAGGTAGGAGTGGGGGTGGAATGGGTGACATCCCAGTCTGGAGATAGGGGAGGATCACACTGGTCCGCCTGGTGGAGCAGAGAGCCACAGTTAGCCGTGTTACCTCCAGAAATCTGGCGCCTGGGCCCCGCTCAAGTGTTAACCGCTGCGACGTTTTTGAGTCTGAATAACTTTCATCGGCCAGTAAAACATGAGCTATTGAAAATAAGCTAATAACCCGCTGCAGACTGATGAATAAACCGGAGGAACTGAGAACCTCTTCCCCGAGTAGTGAGATTCTTTGTAATTCAGCAGGAATTTCTATTAAAACAGTGGAATTCAGCTATCGAAATTACTTGTTAGCTGTCAGGTATTTGCAGTGGGGCAGTTTTCACTCTTTCAATTGGCGTGGAGACATTTGAATTATTTCAGGTTCTAAGTGTGCAGCTTTCCGCCCATTCCGGACAGAACTATATCCTCTACAGGAATTAGCTAAGCAATTCATGCGAGGTGGCAGTTTCATATGGACTGCTTAGATATTGGTCATCCATTCTTCTGAAAATCCCTTTACATTATTATATTATTTTAAAGGCTAAGTCCAGTCCGTTCATCCTCTTGATATTTCGATCACGATAATGCATGTGTTCCCTTCAGTTCTCACATTTGATTTACATTTTGTACACAATTGTTCAGTTTTAATACAATATGCGGGATTATAATTATCTTTTAATTAAATCACTCAGCAACGAAAACACAAGTGAACAGGGAGAGAAGGAGAGGTCCGGCAAAATATATAGGAAAAGGTTTTCACACTTCAATGGTAGTTTCTATAGCTGTTAAAAATCCATATTAAAAGTTATATTATTAATCGTTTTATATTTTGATTTTATCTTTATATTATCTTTTTAACTAAATAGTATAAAAATAAACTGAATAGTTATATAGCTTCTACGAGGACTCTTACACACCTCACCAATGTCGGCACATTTAATAACATATATTCTTGAAAATAACATTTATACATGAGAACGTTTTACGAGCCGGTGGAACTACCAAAGAGATATGTTATTAACTGAACGCTTGGTTCGGGAAAATTGGAATTAGGCTTGGAACACGGAGAAGAGGTAGAAAATGTAAAGAAAATAAAAGGGAGCCTCTTCGAGGAATTTAATAAGAAGAAGAAAACTTTAATTAACATCACAGAAATTTTTCACTATTCTTTATATCACATCTTCTATGAAGTCAAATTTTATTTAATGTAATTTTAATTAATTTTTTTTTTTGCCGAGTCGCCGTTTGCAATATAGGCTTGCCAAGAACACTCAAAAACAGAACCAATAGCCTCAACTAGTGGGATACTTCTAGTAGTAAATTCGATAAGATTCAACATACTGGTTAACCAGCCAACGCACTGTAAAAATTGCCCGGGATAGTGAAATTCACTGTTAAGCAGTATATCATATTTTAAAAACGGTGATTTTCAGTCTCCGAGGTTACTGGTGGTATTTCAGCAACTGTACTGGACACTGCTCCTCTGTACTTAAAATTCACTATTTAGAAAATTTCACGATACCAATTTTTAACTGTAGCGCTCCCACTCTACGACTTTTGAAGGGAAACATGAAAGCTTTTCTGCATTAGAGGATTGTAAATATTTTTTTTATGTTTGAAATAATTAATCTCTTATCACCATTTTTTATTTTTAGGAGCGTTTAAGGCATTTAACATAAACATTGATCTGTGTAGAAGATTTGTTAAATCCCACTTACTCCCCTTAAATCTTATTCCGTGCAAACGCATGATAGCAATGCTTTGTATGTACGTAGCTTGATTACGTCTCTATGAATATCTTCGGTACAGTGCCTACGCCGCAAGTTGCTAGGGATTCTGGCTTCCAATCCTGTATGCTGTGAACCCTTTTAAACCGCATGGCTGTATGCACCATTTTACACAAAATATAATTTTTTGACATTAAATCTGGTGCTGAGTCAGCCTAGAAAAATTAATGTTAAAAAAATAATAAGCATTACTTTTTAATTTTAGGACATTTTTATACTTCGTCTTATTTCAAAAACACGTTTCCTTTACTAACACTTGATAATCACTCACGATGGAAATTCAAAACTACATTTTATACAATTGAAAAAAAAAGTATGACATAATAACAAGCATTTTATATTGTTTTTAACCAATTATTTGCGAATATATGGAATAGTTTCCAAAGAACTGGAAAAAGGCGTTAAGAAATGATTCATCATAATAATTTAATCTATTTAAAATTGGCGGTAAAAAAATTAAAAGAAGTCACTTTCGTTATTAATTACTTTGTTGTCTGTAAAATAGATAATATTATGTTCCTGCTATAAAGTAGCGAATAAGATTGTATTCACTGCAAATGCTCGATACAACGCACACTTTTCGAAAAAAAAAAAAAAAAAAAGCTTAAAGATAGTTTTAAAAAGTAACCATACCATAAAACATACTTTATTATCAATGTTCGCTATGGTAAAGTCTCGTAATGCATGGATCCCCGAAATATAAAATTAAGTATAGAATTTGAACTACTTCATGCATTTAGATGGGGTTTCTTTTAGTGACTTTATATATGAATTAACAAAACCATCTCATATAGCAATAGTTGATACAACGTATAGTTTCCGAATAAAATATTGCTGACCCCTTAAAAATAACAACGAATTGGACTCACAAAATCAGTGCACGTGCAAAAATAATTATTTTTTTTAATATGTAAAATTATAATTTATAATTTTACAATAGAAAACTACAAAAGATTAAACTAAACTGCATTTTCATAAAAAGCGTATGTTAGAAAATTTTGTTTTGGAAAATTTTCCTTCAAGGTAAATAAATTTTAATATAATTTTACCTAATACTATTTTATTATTTTGACATTTTCTGATTTTGTGGTTTATATCACTAATTTTGCGCAAAAATTGCAATTTTTAGATCCAAAACTGTTGACTGTATTAACTATTGCTGTATATGATAGTTACTATCATTAAAACGTATTATCAATAAGCATGACCATCAAATTTTTTCAAGTAGTTCAAATTAATTTCTTGTTTTTATGTTTCAAGAATTCGTGCACTGTAAAACCTTTTTCATAGTCGTTAATCCCCCAGACACTGATTACCATAGCGATTTGTTTATCCCGTGAATACAATTTTCCTAAAAGATGTAACTTACTCGGGTTTAGAGTGCAGGAGTTGGAATGCTGAAAACGAGATGGAAAAGGGGAGCGCCCAGAACGAAAAACTACACACGGGATGGATCGGCGATCTCGCAGCCACTTAGTCAAACTATATCATGTTCAAACACACATTTATATATGTTTGTATAATATTTTGGCTCCATTCTGTACATTCGTAAGTTTTTACGTATTGTTCATTTAATATTTCTATTATTTCGTGAATGGTATGTGTAGGTTCATTTAAAGTTTGTCTGTTATGCATGTATACCACCTTTATTAATTTAGGGTTGGTCGAAAATGCTAGGTCTCTAACAAGTGCTCTGTATTTACTTTCAGAATATCTGGCAACCTCACTTGTGGGAGGGAGCTTTCTTTGGCACTGATGCATCAGATTGTGGCTCTGTTGTCAACAAAAATACAAATCTGGGAGTAAACCATTGCAAATAAAATGCGCCAGCTGAGTATTACACTCAGAAAGACAGTTAACTCCATAAAGTGTCTCACTCGACTTAAAAACGTTAAAATTCATATACGCTAACTTCACTGCATTAAAGTTATTACTTCTACGCTTACTTTGTGGCTTATGTGAACCCCGATTTCCATTCATCACGCACGTAAATGTTGACGTGACTTTCGTTCGTTATTACGTAACCCAATGCCGAGAGAGTTTTTTCAATTCAGTTAAGTCAGGTTTTGTTTCGAAATGTTCTACAGGACGTACAGAATAGCTAGGCATATTGCATCCTNCTGTTTGGGGGGGGGGGGTGTCCAGTAACGACATCACGTCAACTGATACCTAGAGAACACCCTGCAAAAACTGCCAGCTCAAGTTCTTATCTCTGACCGATGCCTTGTTCGTGCGTCGACAGTTGGGAACTGCCACCGCCAGACCCCCAGCTCAAGTGCACGGAGCAATTGATTGATATTGCTCTTATGAACTATGCTCGTCGCCCCTTCACGTGATTGCCGGAGAAGTCTGGCTGGGTTAACCGCTAAAGAAATCAAGCAGCTGAGCGTTTCTGTGGTACGTCAAGAGGGAAACGAGGTTGCTATTTGGTGTTTATTCGTTTTCCACATCATTTATATTTGATATTTTTTTTTAGAATTTAGGAACTGGTAGACCGTAGGGCATTGCGAGTAGATGAGACTCGTGAAGATTTACCACTGCTCGTATCATCACAGCCGTCAGAAAAAAAAAAAAAAAAAGAGTAATTTATTACTATCTTTTACACGTATGGTAATAGTAAGAGGTAGTAATAAAATAAGTCGATCACTCTTAAAATTTGGCAGTATCTTGAGTTATGCACTACGCTCATAAAATAGAATTTAAAAAATGAGCTCTACAATAAATTCAACGACTTAGAGCTGATGAATCCGATATTTCGTCGACCACACATCCTGAAGGATCGCACTTAACCTGTAGCTTTAAATTTGTCGCAGCGCGTTTGAAATTCGAGCTTTTCGTTTGTGTATGAAACTGTTAAGCAATTTCCCAGTACGATTACCTACGAAAATAAATCATACTTAATACAAAAAAAAAGAATGATAATTTCAAAACGTCACTCGCATAGGAAGCAGTATTTTTGAGATCACAGATTTTTTTCTGAAAACGACCCTTTTCAGTCTTTTTTTTCGTAGTTTTCGTATGAAGCAAAATACCACAGATAAAATCTGAACTTACAACTACGATAGGTGACTGCGATGAACTTCAATGTAAACATTACACTAATAAAATGACAATGTCGCCGCTTTGATGTCCCAGTGTTGCGCGCCGCACAACGATAACGCACACGTCAGTTGTAAGCCCAGCGCGTAGAGGCGATCCAGCATTAGACGTGTCCACTAACGTTAGTCTTAAGTGCTTCAATCATTATCTATCGCGCTCACTGACTGGCCTGTACGGCCAGCACAGAACTCTAAGGTACGCCGACCAGATCCGCCACGTTTCATCGTTAAGGGCCGAGAAATGTTTTGTAACATAAGTGTTCTGGCTGATGGTATCCCGTTTGGCTGGATAGTTAAGGAACATCTAAGACTTAATTAGTTACTATTTGTGATTTTTGGTGTCTCGCTTAGAATACAGCTGGCGGTTACTTCTTTCACAATATTGAAAATATGATCATCATCTAACTTTGAAATAAAAAATTAGTAGGCTTTAATTTGGTACGTAAAATGCTACATAAAATCATCTCTAAAATGATTCAAATGCTCTTTAATAAAAAAAACGTGTTATGGCAGCGATAATAGTTCCCAAGAAATTAACCTCTCACTTACTGTAAATATGCTTGAGATTACATGTGGTTTGATACTGTGATTGGAAAACACCATTTATAATTTTTTTTGAGAATATGGTATTTACGCAGTTTATTGTACATTTTAAATTTTTGAACCAATAATATGGTGATCTGGCAAGTTATATTTTGTTGAATCCGTAACTATGTAAGTTTCTCAAAATACAAAGATAATACCAGCGTACGGAATACACAATATAATTTACGCGACAAAACCGAGTCAGAATAATATCCTGTCAACAAAATTTACTAATTAAACATACCCTTTGCAATACTTACACGCGGTGAGGCAAATGCCTTGGAGAAATCTCGAGACGGGTAAGCTAGCAAAGAAATAAAGCAAGTATCACGTTGCTATTTAATTGCTTTCATATCTGTAACATCGTGGTTGTTTATGTGTATCTACAAGAACAATTTTTAATGATTCTTAAAAACTCTTCCTTCTCTAAAATAACGGGCACAGTTGGAAAGTCATGCCGTGAAATCTAAAACATTTTCTGGGAAATTATTTGTTTAGCTGTATACTCAGAAATTATTAATTACCAAAGTTTATTAAAAGTGAGAAAGTGGCTGCAGAAAATAAAATTAAAATGATTTATACTGTAGAAGGGTTGTAAGAATAATAATGTTAAATCTAGTCCTCTTACGTACACATATAATGGCACATAATGAGAGAAAGTAGCGTTCCTAACTAAAGAAAAATTGGAATTTAGTTAAAAAGAATCAAACACATTAACGTGAATACTGATAGAGTGGAGAAAATAAATATAACTCCGCTTAAAAAAACCCGTATGACAACAAATGTTCATTTTAGATATAACTAACTGAATTTAATTCCATTCACATCACAAATAATATTATCAACACGTATCCACAACATCCACTTAAGTTTGGGTCGATAATCGTTATAATATTATATTTCAGGAAGAAAATGTTCGATAACATAATTTTTATTATACCAAAATAAGTACGATATTTATATTTATCATTGATATGTTACACATACACAAACACACATAGTCCATCATCTAATCGAGGGTTTAGACAATTAAAGCAAAGAACCTTTCATAAAACATATGCCACAAATATTGATACCCGGCTACATAGTTACAATACTATACTATACTATCGTCATTACGATCCAAAACAGTGTACCCCAAATCAAAGGTTTCAGGTATGTGAAGACTCATTAAAGTCAACGCTATCTCAGAGTAGCAAAAAGTGTAGTACTTTCATAAATGCGTAAAAAGTTGTACGCTGGCAAGACCAAAAATGTATTAATTTTATACTCGACATTAGTTTCAATATCCTAAATACAAACCCGGCAACTCAGAGTAAAAAGTGAACGAATGACGTAAGACTTCTTGGATAACTTGGGTAGTTACAAAGTTTTGTAGCATGCCGCCAATTCCAGGGAAATTATACGAAGAATACACGCACCAAAAACTTGCTAAGATTGGCTGTTGTCAAGCTAGGCTACTTTCTTCAGGCATACGTGCTTCAGGTGTTCGCCGCTAAAAATGCAGTATACTAAAAACGTATGACGCGCGCTCGAACACAAAAAAAATGTCAGTTTGGTTGCGAAAATTGTTTAAAGTGGAGAACCTCTCCTTCATAGTTTTTCCAGGTTTATGACCGGCTAGCTCGTAAGAAAACTGTAGGCCTGTTTAAAAGCCTTTTAATTAAATGTGTTTTGAATGATTGTTTTTTTTTTTTAGGTGGTTTGGCTTTGTCATAGAAATGGTCTTGGTACTTTATTTTTTAAAGATATTAGGAATAAAATAATATAACAACAAAAACTAAATGAGCAATATTCACATAGGTGTACAAACAGCTTGTTCAAATTTTAAACAAAATCTAACGAAGCTAAACTTTAATATAAAATCTCTGTTTTCAAAATATTCGAAAATTTCATTTATTCTTTTAGCTAGAGCACATTTAGTATGCGTCTTCCAGCGCCGCTCCATTCTAGGGTCTCATTTCTGTCATGCCCGGGGATGACGGTCACCTACGGGTCCAGCTGGAAAGACCGTCACTCGGAGGGTGTTGCCTTGCCCTGAGTGCACTCCCCACACGCCATTTATTTATTTTTATCGTATGCGTCGCTTGAAACACATCTCTCATAATTCACTCTTCCGTTTCATGAACGTGGTGGTATTCATCATGTGTGTTCTTTAAATTTCTTAACGGAAAGAAAAAAGTTAGGATTTTTGTTTCCTATAAAAAGAGTGCCGCGGTTAGCATAGTGGTTAGAGCGCCCGCCTTCCATCAATGTTAACCGGGCTCGATTCCCGACGGGGAACCTCGGTTCTCTAGACCTGCTTCGTAAGGTGGCCACCTGGTTGAAGGAATTTGGCACGTCTCAGGCTAAAACTGTGGGCGCCCTAGCGGCGACTGAGACATGCGCATCAACTCTCTGATAGCCTCTACGCGCAAAGCACTGAACTGGCGTGCAGTATTGCCGTCGATAACGCGCCTCTACGAGACTTTCAGCGAAGACCCTGCCATTTTATGACGTTATAATAAAAATAAAGTTTGATGCACATCACTATTACTTTTTTAATGTTTCGTACTGGAATATTCATACCATAAAATGACCGTGAAAATACCCGTCCGAGCCATTTCCACTATCACAAACCATGCTTTAGAGAGAAATGGAGGAACTGAAATACGTAAACAGACGCGTAACTTTTCTTAAATGCTATCAGTAAGCAGACCTCACTCAGACACGTTGAACGGTTTTTTAATAAAATATTTTCTGCTGGAGCACTGCACACCGTACGGCGGCCTACCCAGGCGACCATCTTAAGAACCGCCCAAACCTCTCCATTGGTTATGATGGGATCAGGCCTTAGCTGGACGGCCTGTCTGATCACACCTTCAAACATTGAACCAGAGCACGAGCGTGATTGCAACAACACCTTGCGAAAGACAGTTGCAGAAATCCTCTCTACAGGCCAGTAAACGGGATCAAAAATATTAAACAACGCTCCCGATATAGGCCAGCCTAACACCGGGTGCGGTGTCTTTTGTCGTCGGGACACTGGAACGAGAATACCACTGAAAATGGGTGTGTCCGGCCGTCATTAACCGCCTCCTAGTATCAGCCTCCGGCAACATGAACCAGGTGGGGACTTTCCAATTAAATTGCAATAGCAATGGCGTGAGGTAATAATACTTAATATAATTAATAAGTATTCTGGTATTCCATTTAAGCTCCCCCGATCAATAGTCACTTAAATAGTTATTGTATAATCCTTATGTTCAATAAACCCCATCTTATACTGCTGTGCTCTACCTAATCATGACTCATTATTTAGCTACGCCCATAACACCTTTCAGGTATGAATTAGTAGAACAGCTAATTCATAACACAATCCACTCCACTCCAGTTTTCGATGATTTTGTTTATCTTCATATTACATCCTTGCACTGCGTTATTTGATCTGTGCTTCTCCTTACGCTCATTCTAATTTTCCAGCCACTGGCGTACAATGTAGTAAGTGAAGATGAATACGTAATCGTATTTGAATCTAGCGCTCCCGACAACATAATAAGCCAGTCTACGTCTATTTGTTCTATCGGTATGAGTCTTAAAAACATAACATTTCCGACAAAATTCTTGCAGGCTTTGTCCTCTACATGTTACAAGCAAGTCCGCCTTATTGAATTTTCCTTCACAAACACTGCATTAAGTGAAAATTGCGATACGATACACTTGCCCCTAGACACAAATCACAAAGCATGTGCATAGCCATTTGAATGTCAATTTTCATAAGTTGGAGTTTCCACATGGGAGACCAAATTTACACAAATTCGAAAAATTACTTGTAGGTAGCTTCATTATTACTTGACAGCAGGGCGAAATAAACGGGGTAGACGTTGATCACTTTCTCTGTGCTGTCCAGTTGTACATTAACTGTGTGAATCTGCTGGAAATAAAAAAAAAACACTTCATGCCCCGAAAAGTGCTACATATTTATATTTACGAATCGAAGCGATATTCCAAGGTGAAAAAAACCGCCTAGTATTTTAAGTTGTATTAATCTTGAACCTTCAGAGGAAATATCTATGTTCACACACAAAAAAACCTGACCATTAAAAAAAATTAATAAAAAAGTCTAGTCAACTAATATAATTTTTTTAAAATTAAAGAGTACACGTCATAATATCAGAGTTAAATGAGGATTTTAAAATAGTACCCAGTTCATTATGAACCTGCAGAGATAAATACGCACGTTGGCACTGTTTCATCGCAGGCATCCCAGTGTATCACATAGACATACGATCTATAAATTTTCGAAAGGTCAGAAGCGAGAGCTAAGTCACCCATAATCGGTGTTCATTTTTGCGACAAACTTTGTGCACTCCGTCATACCCAGAGAGAGTTCTGATACTTGCTGGCATACTTGCGCTCTATCAGCCCCTCATGATGCCATGAAGATACAAAAACTGGTATAATGCAAGTACACAAGCAATATATTCACAAAAATAAGTATTAAATACTCATTTTTACGCACATGAGGTTTACTACACATGCAAAATAAAAAAAAGTATCAGGTTGCAGGAGAGATTACTCAGGTCAGAAGGCCTACTGCAATCTGCGAACTTATGAAGATTTGGACACATCAGTTCAGGCTCCCCGTCGAAAACGGCATCCCAGGTCTATTTTACAACGATGACCTCTACCAAGGTGTCGCATAAGAGGGGGACTACAGTGGCTAGAGCTCTCGTTTCCAATCAGGGGTACGCGTACAGCATCCTTTCTTTTGTACACACATTTTCGCACAGAAGGACCACCTCAACACCAGCCCATTCTTCGCTCGGCCTCTTCCCTCCAACACAACGAGACAAGCTCAATTCCCGGCAGGATCGCTCCCAGATGTTCGCCCTTTCATTCTTCAAAAAAAATTCCTTCCTCAGTTCGTTTGTTTGTCAAACAAAACTAAGCAGATTTAAATAACCCGAGAAAGACATAATACTTCAGGTCGAACCATATTCCTCGTAACGCACTTTCTTGTTCAACTTTTCTTTAAATCAGAACCTTGCCTTCGATTTTATATAACACAGAAATATTAAGTTTTTCAGAAGAGCAGTAGGGTGAGTCTCAATAAATTAAAAGTGCACAATTAAGGGCACGTAAATGTATTATCCGACTTTCTTCATGCATTCAACCTTCTAATTTCTCTGACGTTTGCAGATTATGGCTAGTAACACAATGATTTCATTCGCTGTAACACCTATCCTTAAGTACACAGATGATTAAAGATATCTCCTTGCTGTGCAAGGCAATCAAATGTCTGTGTCTATCAACAAGTTCATTGGGGTCTTCAGGAAATATATAGTCTGTGTTCTTGTCTTCACAGACACTTTTTTCAGCAAAGCCGGCGAGGAGATGTGTGGGGACGTCGGAAAAATCGCCACTGTTTTCACCCTCAACACTATCTTCAATATCGTATACATTGCCGTTGCCTTTTTCGCAACTCTTCGAGCCAGAACGAAATCTCATACACACTTACGAAACTCAGGAAAAATCACTTAGATATGACTCTCTATAACCTGTTTTATTTACGGAACATTCTAACAACAATCAGCCAGCAGCGTCGGTTCGATTGTGATTAGCACAGAGTCTTGACGTAGGAGCATGTCATGCAAAAATAGCCTTCCATGAAACTTGATATGCATCGACTCGAGAAATAATCGTTGAAATACTATTGCCGTCGATTACAGGCACGATGGAAAGCATAACTTTAAATATTTAAGATAAATTTAATATGAAAACCTTACTGTCGGGTATAACAGAGATCACGGTCAGATCATGAATATATGATTGTAAATATGCATAAAATCGGTTTTGAATCATGGCGATTACGTTCCGACAAATCCTCATGTTTGTTAATAATGCCTTCCATCTTAAGGTGAAAACGAGCACATGCTTACACAAATAAAAGTTCTCAACATCGCATCTCATTCCTTCATTAGAGATAAAGTAATTCTTTATTCCATTATAATGAAGGCAGCAACAATGCAAACCCTATTCCCGATGCATAAATATTTATAAATTGTTCTGTGAACACTGCGATAAATATCATCCCAGAGAACTAAGAAACGTGGCGGTGGAGATCAGGCGCCATTTCTATAAAGATTATTTGGCACCGACACAGGACCGGACACGCCCAATACTTCACACCATACTCTGGACAGCAGTTGCACAACTACCAGAGCGCATGCCTCAAATCAAGGCAAGCTAGGTTCGATTCCCGGAAGGGTTCGCACCTGTATTTTTGCGCATGTGGGAACGGTGATTGATGCCGTGGCCAGCAGTATCACCTGTGATGGACTTGGCAATATCCGACAGTTTTTCTCGGGAACTTGACCTTCTTCATTTACCTAAACGACCTCACCCATTTCAGCTGCTAAGCTCTCTCTCTCTCTCTCTCTCTCTCTCTCTCTCTCTCTCTTTCTCTCTCGACTCAAAACACACGGTGTCCCCTGAAAAAAGTGTACTGGTGTGGGTAGGTGGACCTCCCACCACGATATTTGAGTGCTTTAAAAATATCGCTTAGTACCAATGTTAATCAACGCAGAACACTGACGTAGAGTAACCAAAGCGTGAAAAATTCTCATTTTCTCGAGTCAGCTGTCTGAAACGCAGTTCAACCCACCAGTTTTCCGATGGACGATACCGAGGTTCTAGGAATTTGTCGGCCGAGAATCAGTCAGCTCATCACTGAGAATAGAGGAGCGGTCGTCCATAGGAAGATTTTACCGGTTTAATTCAAAGAGAAAATACGGATGTATTAAACACATTTAATAAAAAAATCTGGGGGAAATCTAAGAAAACCCTTATACTCTGTTCACACCAGCAACGGGCCGCGGAAAATATAAAACCTGCAGATACCGTCACCAATGCATATTTTATATGCCTATTTGAATTTTATATAAAAATATAAAAATAAGTGCATATGATATAATAATATACATCTATATGCGTATTCTATAGTAATATAAAAATAGGCCTTAAACATATAATATTTTAATATAAATACACTTAAGAGTAAAAAAACAGGTAGACATGACTTATCATCATGAAGGTACCACCCCCTCCCCCTTCACGTGCACACAGAAGTGCCACAAGACGACGTGGCATGGACTCGACTAATGCCTGAAGGTATGCAGGAGGAAATTCACACACACCATGAATCCTGCAGGGCAGTATACAAATCCAATCTGCGCCAATTTGAGAAAGGGTTGCACGTCTGTCACGTTTAATGATTCCCATCAGTCGTCGTTTGTCCCGTTCGTTCACGATCTTTTTCCGGCTGCAGCGATGTCGAATATGTGATGTTTTACCGGATTCCCGATATTCACGGTACACTCGTGAAATGGTCGTACGCGAAAGTCCAAATGTTTTCGTAACCTGGGAAATGCTATATCCCATCTCTCGTGCGCCGATTATAACACCACGTTCAAACTCACTTAAATATTAATAACATGCTATTGCAGCAGCAGTAATCGATCTAGCTGCCGACAGCATCGTGTTACTCTGATTGGCTCCATACCTATGTTATTTGCATACACACGCCTATACCAGTTTTTTTGTAAATTCAGTGTACTTGTGTGAAGGGTCCTTCCTTTGTTATGCAGCAATGTGTTAAATGCAAACGTCTGTTCAAACGAGGTGATAAGCTGTAGAGAGAGAACATGAACTGTAAAGGCAGAGTTCCTGTAGCTAAGAAACGCCCCGTACTACTAGCTATTGGCGATACCACTTTGAATGGGTTATACCTAAAAAAATCATCATCCAAGGGCATTTTAAAAGATTATGTAATTGGAAATATCTTCGTTGGCACGAAAGTCATATGTACATACCTGGACCACATTAAGCAAAGGATAATCAATCAATTAACAGAAGTAGTCGAGGGTCCCAAGAATATAATGTTTGCCTGGAGTGTACCAAGGAAATCCTCAATCTTTGGATGAAGAAATCAGCCGGCGGGTATTCAAGACTGTAAATGGAGCATTGTAAAACGTTTAAAGAATTCCAGATGCTGCAGAGGCCTTCAAAGAAAATATGGCTAAGGGTTCCGGGTGGATGCTTGCTAGCGTAGACTGTCTTGAACTCCGTATAAGCAGATTATATTAATCGTGTGAAAAGTGAGCACGATGCTAGAAATGGATTGCATATATAGTATGAATAAAGTGGGGATTTGTTATTTTATGTTTGTAGTCTGATGTACGTAAAAAATATATGTTTTCAATGCCTACTTTCCCTGATATAGGGAATAAGGTAGCCTTGGCTTTCAGATCTGCCACTGGAAGCCGATATTGTAAGTGAGCATGATTAAAAATTAATGAAATGAATAGGGCAAAATATGATGATTTGAAAGTTAATACTTGAAGATTTCTTGTATAGGCCAATCACTGAATGTGCATAATCATTGATAATGTTGCAAAGGTATATGCTGAAGCGTACAAGGAAAATAGTTGATTAATACTGTAATACATCCTAAGCAGGTTGGATGTAGCAGTCTTGTAAGTAAGCTCTTTAAGTGCTACATAAATGTGTACATGACCGGTCCTGCTCTAATACACCACAGTTAATTTTCCAGCAAACACAAATTAGGAACTAAATGGAAGATCTCAATGGTTAAAGTACAAGATCATATGTTATATCCAATAGCAGGCTACTAAATCGAGGTGGAATTGTAGAGCATGTATACAATCTAATATGATGGTTTGCGACTAAATAAATTAGGAATGATAGGGAATCAAAGGAAGATAACTAAGGGAAAAAAACGAAATCAAAGATGGTGAACATGGCACGACAGAGCATGAGAGATTGTTTGTTTCGTCAGCTTGTCTGACAGCTTAAACAAATGAAATTATAGATGGCCGACATGGAATGATAGAACATAAGTATTTGGGAAACATGGTGACTATGTTAGATGGTGGTAGTGATGGAAACTAAGACGGCGGACATGGAATAGCAAAGCATGGATAAATACAAGATGATAGATGGAGCACAGATGAGAAGGAATGACTAAGCATGACGGAAAGGTGACTAACCAAAATGGAATCCCAGTAGGTAGTCGGTGTCAATAATGTATTTTTTCCCTCGATTTTTGGATTTTGTTTGATTTTGTGATTTTTCTAGATGTTTTGGGTTAAAGATCACCTAGGGTCAAGATTAAGGCCGACAACAATCTACATGGTGGCTAAATCGGCAGCTCGGTTGGTGGCCAAATCGATAATTAATACACCTAAATGATAAAAATGAAAACGAATGATAAACGAAAAAATTAATATGGTGGGCGGAGTGCATTCGACAGAATGATCAATGGTGAGGTGGGCGGAAGCCTGTCGACTAATTAACCAATGAGAAACATTGGTGTGGGTTAGTCGCCTACTGGACGTGGTGCTGAAGAAACCTTCGGAAATGTAATTTTTAAACAATACAATTTTTAATAAGTTTTTTATAATTATTTGCTATGAATTATTAACTTTTATAATTTTTCGAGAGTTGTGAGATTTTAGGTTCAGCATCATACAAGGTCACGGGGTCTTGTTCAAAGGTAAATTTCAAAGTAAAGTTCAAGGTCACTTCAATTCAATATGGCGATTGGGTGACATCGTATCATGGATATGGAGACTGGTCGGTTCTAGTCCCTCTGTAAGCCAAAACATTCATAATTAGAATTTTTTATAAATTGAAGGACATTTTAAAATAAAATTTTTCTATTTTTAAAATAATTTTTAGCAATTTTGATAATTTTTTGGGATTTTTTAAAACAATTTTGCGAATGTTTTGTGTTCAAATTTATTTATGAACAAGGTATTGGGTCAAGGTCATCTGGATCTAAGGTGGAAGTCGGGTTACGTCAGTGTAATTTTACCTCAGATTTTAATTTTAAAATTTTTGTTTAATTGTTTGGAATTTTTTAGAATTTTTGTGTTTTCTAGGTCAAAGGACACTAGGGTCAAGGTTACCGACATCCAACATGGTGGACAAGATGGACACTTGCCGACCTGGCGAGAGCTGGTCGTGTCAGGAGCTTAGTCTAACCACCTGTCATCGAACCCCGAACCTCGTACATATATAACTTTAAATAATTTCTTAAAATAAGTTATGTTTTTTTTCCAAGTTTCTTTTTTAATTTTCTATAAATTTATGAAAGTGTTTGGAATTTTTTGGGATTATACGAATTTTTTCAGTTTCAAGGTTATACAAGTTTATGGGCACAGGGTCAAGGTCATGAGTAAAAAGAAGGGGTCCCAAATGCTTGCAATGGCTTGTTTTTGTAACAAAAAAAGGGGCTCGTTTTGAAATTATGGTCTCAATGCTTTTTGAGGGAAAAAACGATACATTTTAAGAGAAAAAAAGGGAAATTTTGAGGGAGAAAGGAAACTTTTATGCGAAAAATGGCCGATTTCAAAGAAAAAAGAAGCTTTGAAATAATAACGTAAAAAAAGGGAAATTCAAGTTGGCGTCGGCTGACTCTTAGCACCTACACCAGACGCCGCTTACCCAGACTCATCACAATCATACTTCTCTTCAACTCAATTGAAAGCATGCTCTGTGAAAAAAATAATCTTGAGCTGCTTTTTAAACAGTTTTGGCTTCGAGAAACAATTTCGTGTACATGCGGAAGCTTGTTGAAATGTTAACTGCCAGTGTAGGAAGGCCCTCTTTATACCAATGGTTAATTTACTGAGGGTAAACGTGTTTTTTTTATTCTGGTGTTATACCTGTGATATATCTAATTTTTATCAATAAATTACTGTTATTAAACATGAAAGTAAGGAATAAATATATGTTCTCACATGCAAATGGTAAAATCATGGTGCTCTTGAAAAAGGGATCTACAGGAGTCTTTTTTTGCCATTAATTGTTCTTACAGCTTCCTTTTGGATGCAAAACACGTTTTTACTCTCAGTAGCCTTACCTCAAAAAATTATATCGTATGTCATAATGGAGTTAAATAATGAAAAATAAGCAATTTTTGATGTATTTTTATTTAATTTTTTTGGAAAGTGGAAATTGCTTATTATCGTCCCCCAGTGTTATGCCTGAAGACTTATCATGGGACGGCTTACAAACTAACTTATAACTAACTGAAGCTAATACCTACGCCTTGCATAGTATTCGAACCCAGAACCTCCCGCACCGTAAACCGGCGGTGCACCAATCGACTGCGCCACGGACGGCTATCTTTGTTTAAGACCTCGGCAATACTGCACAGAGCAAAACAGTCATTGCAGTGGGTAGCTAATCAAACAATTTGATATGTATGCACTACCATACAATATTACCATTTTTATTATGTTTTTTTCTGTGTGTATTTATTCTTCCAACGCAGTGTAGCATTTTGACTGCTGATAATCGGTAGCCATCTGGCAACAGATCGTGCCATGTAATAAGCTTCTTATTGCACTCTAAGCGTGAGACGAGCTATAAATAGCACACATTTTTCCGGAGTACTAACACTTTCGCGAAATTTACCGCATAAAGAAAAGTCCGGACTTGTAGAGGCTGTTCGCGGTAAACCAAGGACATTTTAAAAGAAACATTAAAAAAATCACTGCTCCCAACAGCACACATGCTACCATGCAATATGACAACCAGGTTCCCAGTTATGGGGGCAGCGAATTAATAAAATTAGTTCCAAGCCTTGACGCTGTATTATAAGTATAATGTTCAAATTTAATGCAGGTAAAATTATTGCTTTTTTTTCTGCTTCGTACACACTAGTATACGAAATGGGCTCTAAGTAACGCATTTAGGTTCCAAACTATTTCACTTGACTCACGCCCATGGTAATGTAAATTTTACACATGGCGGATGGATATGAAACGAGGAACGTAGATCTTAAGCAGGGCTTTCAAAAGTGCTCAATTAACCGTGAACGGCATGAGTGCTGGCTATAATTGTAACCAAAAGCGGATCCAGTGGAGGGAGTGGGGGATGGATTACAGAGACATGATCCCCTCTTCCCCAGAACGCTTGTACCTTATTGACATGAAACTGTCCAATGAATATTTCAAGACTGAAATGAAATAATATAACAATCTTTTAAAATATTTATTGTAATTGGTTTCTTTTATATTGTTTCCATGCCACGAATAGAAAATCTTGACTTGCACCTGCAAATCGGGACAATGGCCTCCCCCTCTTCCCCGAAAAGAAAGTCCGGGTCCGCTCCTGGATGTGACCCGTGGCTGTATAGTGTAGCACACCACCCACTGTGCGCCACCCGGGACTCCATCGAGCGCATCGCAACGATTTGCTGCGCGTTCTACCCGCATCACAGGCGCTTGTACGCGTCTGCTCGGCGGCGTCACGCACACTCGTGTTTGCTTATTCGCTTTAATTAAAGCTTTGCCCGGCTCGCCGATCTGGATCATCTCGGTTATTCCGATTGGAATGCTGTTTGTTCAGTTCTCCAGCACACGTTTATTCGTTTCCGAGCATTTGTAGCCACCGCTCCAATACTTGACCAGCCAGACGTTTGTACCACTGTATTGCTTAGTATTATCCAACATAGTTCAAAATCCTTTTAATTTTCTTCTAGCAAGAGAAATGTAAGATTTAAATAGAAAAATTTTGGTAATAACTTACCCGGAGCTTATCTTTCTTAGCCAGTGGTTTTGGCCTGACTCCGATAATATTTTGATATTAACTCCTGCTATATTATATTTATTTCTATTTATCAGGTTTTATAAACTTTTCATTGTATAGCGCCAAACGCACATTTTTTTACAGGCGTATCACTATTGATGATATTGTAAAAAAAAAAACGCGTTATAATTCTTGGTCCGAAATTTACTTAGTATAGAATGAGTTTACTCAATTTTTAAGTCAGATCGTCCCTATATTCAAAGGAAAGCAGTTTAGTGTAATTATAGTTTATATACCGGTGTGCAAAAATAGAGGACGGAATAGGTTTTTCCATGTAACATCACGCAGCAGTATTTCAAATGGATACAAAGCGTACCATAACATTGTCGAGACCTATGAGTATGGGAAGGGTGAACAAGACTGGCTAAGAAGGCAGAAACACGTCCATGTGACAGGCAGCAGGCAATAAAAATGCAGTCCTTAGGAGATATGATCACCCCTGACTGCGATTCTGTACATGCTCATTATCATGTTCTCGACAAGCTCTTGATGCATAATTACCCATTCATCTTGTAGCACCGATCGCATCTGCGGATTCATCGACGTCAGAGGCGTGTTCCATTTGATTTATATCCAGGAGCCAGTGCGGGCCAAACCATGCTAGAAATATCTTCACTCTCCAATAGCTCAGCGACATCCACTGATACCTCCCTATTGCTATGGTGTATAGTAGGTATTGAATCTGCTCTCGGCGTAAGGCGCCAGAACTTGATCCCAGCCCTCAGTGTTAGGGCGTAGAAATATGTCGACACTAATGTCCCTAGGTCCAATTTACCAAATAAATTCACCTTGTTTTCAAGTTACCCTAAGTCAGTTTTATTTATGATTAACAGTGTCACTTCTACAGAAACACACGAGACAACTCTCCCCTCCCCTTTTGCTACGTAGGCTACGTAAGACTTGACCCGGAGATTTGCGCCGTGGGGGAGCAAGGTTCGTCGCATTTCCGGTATGTTACTACTTAGCTTGTCTCGAGGCGATGGTTCATCTCCCAGCTGGCGACCTGGGACCGCTCCGGCACTTGGTGGGCGTCTCGACGCCTGGTCTCGAACTCCTCCTCTCGGCTCCACTCCGCACTCCTCGAGTGACGACGGCCGACTGCCGTTGGCGTCTCGTCCCAGATTCGCTCCGCACTCCTCTATTCCCGTCGGCCGACTGCCGTTTTCTCGGACTCTTCCCGCCGCACGTCTCGCTTGACGTTCTCCGACTGACGTTGACGTCTTGATGCATTCTCGCGAACTCGTTTCTCCCGGCTCTGGTCCACACTCCTCGCTGGACGACGTCTGACTGCCCGTTCCTCCCTTTTCCTCGTGGTTTTGTATGCTCGTTCGCCATATTTAACTAGCATCCCCTCTGCATGTGGCCGGGCTGCTCGCTGCTTCCCCAGGGTCGTAAAACACGTGTTCGGCGTCAGTGGCTTCCTCGCACGTGGTTCTTCCGCGGCCTCCGGATAACGTGTCGCTCGCATCTTCTCTGCACGTGGCCGCGCTGACCGCCGCTTCCCCCTTAGTCGTAAAACACGTGTCCGATGTTCCTGTCATTCGCACGTGGATCCGGCGGGCCCGGCGTTGCCCCTTGATTCTTGCATGGAAATTTATTGTTCCGTTCTGCACGTGCGGGAACACTTGGGTGGTCTCTTGGTTCGACGCACGTGTGTCTTCCGCTGCCTTCGGATATAGTCTGCTCTTATTCCCGCCCGCTCGCCAAAAGCTCTCATTGCTTATTGCGGTAGCCAGTCTGGGACATATGCATAAGTGCTTCGTCCTGCACGTGCTCCTTGGTTGGCGCAGATGTGTCTTCCACTGCCCCCCGGATATCGTATGTACGTGCAGAAACATTTGGTAGCACGCCTTGCAGCTGCGCGGCGCGGCTGCGCCTTCCTGGCGTCATTCTCCCAGCACGTCCACAAAACCCTTAGTATTTATTGCGATCGTCCGCCTGTGAGTTTCGCCAGAGCGTGTATTCTGACGAATAAACTGTCTTTCGGGACGCGGGACGCGTCACCACTGTACAGTGAGGTGTAGCGCTGTCGTATATGAAGAACTCTGATCACACAGCTCTTCGGAAACGACGCATGAGAACTCCCCACCTGCAAATCGGCGACTTTCGACGATGTTGGATGGGTGAATGCGTTTTCCCCAATCCCTCTAGATGTATAGACGTCTAGAATCATTAGTTAGTCTAAATCAGCTGTTGTCCATAAAGAGCACTCAACCCTATTGCTGAGCTCTCAAGTTCTTGTGCCCCCAGCACCACAGCATACGCCTACGCCGAAGGGGTAGGCGGCTGAAAGGCAAACACCGCACTGGTCGCAGATCGAACAGACCATCTACTTGCAGTATCCTGGTCACGTTGAACTGCAATATCGGGTGTCCAGTTGTGCGTGGCGTGTCTCTTGCGATTTCTCCCGCTCTGGCTGCCATCAGTCTCTCCTCGCCTGTAGAACAATGTACCTGCCCTCCGTCGCCATGGTTGCTCGTTGCTCATGGACGACCACTAAAAATCCTTCTCGCAGCTATTCCTGTATTTTTAAATACCTTCCAAGCTCGTGACACAATGCTATGAGGGATCCCGAAGTCCTCCACCACACTTACCACGCTACGAACTTCTTCCAACTTCCCAATGATTCGAGCTCCGGTGAAGTCGTCCAGATGTTGTCTACCGGGCTTCCTGCTGGCCATATCAGACATGAAACAGCAACTCGACGTCGTTAAATCCGATATGCACTCTGCAATGTCTTCCACTGCAGTGCTGTGCATACACTATGCTCGCGCTTTATACTATCCGCACACGCGCGTAGTACGTCATGCTACGTATATGCGCATATCCTACCGTACCAGACCCTAAGAAAACTTCTGTTTGGTCTTCGATCCATTCTGCTTCGTTATGCTGTTATGTTAATTTCTCCACTCCATCCTTAAATTTTGCACACAGGTGTAATAATAATAACGGGAAGTCAATGAAACCATACTTTGTAAAGCAATGTATACTTACAGTTTTTCATAAATGCATTTTATTTGTAAAAATAGGAAATTTTTTTATGACATCATTTATGTCTGGCTTGCTAATTGGGCTAGGTAATTTAACGTTATCCAAGTTGCACTAAAACGAGACGAGAGAGCTTTGCGTCAATCGTTCAAAGATAAAAAAAGAATGAAAACTCTGATAAGTGATATTTATGGTTTTCGAAAACATTAAGGGCAATAAATAACTTTGAGGATATGACTAAACAGATAAATGTTTTTTTTTTCACAATGAACATTATATTGCTGCAAATACACAACTGAAGCTGTGTTTTTTCGTACAAAAATGTTCTCCGGTCGTCGCATTTCTGTGTTTGCTATTGCAAGTTTTTTAAATATATTTTTTGAAGCAAACTCCTTTATAGAGTGTGCCTTGAGACCTCTCTGCTTTATAAGAAGTGCCACGTCGCATTTGAAGCTGCTATGAAAATCATTTATCTGGTAGCATGGCGTGTTGGTAAATAAAGATCTTCTAGTCTAATAATTATTGTATTTCAAGAGTTTCTGAATTATAATATCTTCTGCTGAGAGGAGTGGTCATTTTGTTTTTAATCATAAAACGTCAGAAGTAAAACATATAAATACTGCCAATTCTTTCAATTAGCTTTGGCATATTTTTAATTAAAAATTATTATTGACAGTGCGGTTTAACTCTTTCCTTCCCCGGCTTGTTAGTTCCAACATAAAACTCTCTGAAAATATTTGCTCACATATGTGTATAACGAAAATATTTTTGGTTGCTTTTGGTGAATAGAGTTCTGTCCGTATTGTGTACAAAGCAGAAACTCAGAATTACGTTGTGCATGCCGATGGAGCGGAAGATTAGCGGGCTGCAGCAAATGCACACTAGTACGCAGAAATAAAACAAAAATGTTTTTACCACTAGGTGAAGGTGAGCGAGTGGCAATTAAAGAGGAGGGGAGTTAATCACACTAGTTGGAAAAACTAACGTATATAAACTTTACTTAAACTGCAGCGCAGTTAATGAAGTGGGATTTGTATATAGTAAGTATGCCTCATGAACTGTATCATTTTCCTTTTTTTTTATCCTTGCCCATATCTGCCATTATTTTAATTCTGGTATACATGTAGTAAATGCAACAAACAAAGAAAAATGAACGTATGTCTAAAAGTCTTATTTTAAATTGTATTTTTATAAGTTACAACTGGAATAGTTTACATTTCTCTCATACTCTCTAAGAAAACGAAGTGGGGATCGTTGTGGTATATTTCAGATTCTAAAAATTTCATAATATCCCTCGGTCAAAGCATGGCTACTGATCAGTTGAATGCAATTTGTCGCGGGAAACACAACACGATACAATAAGATTTTAAGATGTGTTTAAAAAAGTGTTCTTTGAAATTGTGTTAGAATATAAAGATTATTTTCCTCTCCATGCCGAATTTGGAAACAAAATGGTACACAATGAATTTTCTTCCTTTTTATGTAAATTGACGTTTTTCTTGCTTGTCATCCCTTCCTTGCGAGGTCGTGATGGGACCTGGGGGCTTGGTAAATCCACCACAAGGGCTTTGAAATGTGCTCACTTGACGGTGAACAGTCTGTATGGTTGGTAAGACAGCTCTCGGCGTGCCTGATATATGCGCCTCGTACGGAGAGTAGAATGTCGCGAGGAACCAGCAGTTTGCCCCTTCATGACCTTGGCTAAGATCATACAAGACGACGTACATGTTGCATCGACTGTCCTCTGTTCCTTATTGGTTTTTTCTAGCGTGATTTACTGGTGCCGGCTTCCGTGGCGTCGTTGCTGGAGTGCTAGTTAGCGGCGCGAGGAGTCCTAGATTCGTGTCTAGGAAAAGGCATAAAAGAAAAAAAACATATATATAAAAAAAAAAAAGAATGAATGAGGTTTTTGAAAATTTCATGATGTTATTCTCTGAGAAAGTTACGATGAATATATTTTTTTAAACATTTGCCTGTAAAACTGATGGATTGTAAAGGCATTTCTTTAACATTAACTCCACATTTTAACTCTGTGGCCACAGGAACACAGTTTCCGAATTCCTTAAATATAAAATAAAATTGAGACCATTATTGAACTACGTAATATATTTTTGTGAGGTTTCTTTTATTCACTATTTATTTGAATTACCAAAATTGTCACATATAGAAATAGTTGATATAATACATCGTTTCAGAATTTTTTTTCTGATAGTGACATATAGAAACTACAAAACCAGTGCATTTGCAAAAAATACTTGTATTAAAATTTATAACATTACTAGCTGTACCCGTGGTTCCACTCGCGTGGACTACAGAATTATTGTTTAGGTTTCTTTAAAGATAAAGTTCACGCTTCCTATACATTTTCCTGACAATTTATGCACTTTATTTTCAATTTCAATGAGTGCAAGGTGAATAACTTCGTCATTGAATGTTGCTCGTGTGGTTATAGTAACAAACCTATAGGGAGAAATAACCGTATTCGTTAGTAAACAGACACTGATCATAAACACAGAACAGAGCACTAACGATGTCATTTTTTTGTGCTAGAATCGCTCTTTTACATAACTACTGGTCGTCATTTATATTTCTTTGTAGATCTGGGTAAACGCTAGCAATCTGTTCCGTATCACTCTGCACCAAATTACTAAAATAAACCGCTAGTGACATACAGCCCTCGGCATCTGTTCCTAAACTCCCATATCCAATTTTTAATAGTGTATCAGCATAATGCCCTGTATCAACGTCATTGTAGAGGTGCACTCTCATATATTTCGTCAAGCTGAATTTCTTGACATTTGCCCATAAGCTTGACGACTTGAGACACGCTTTGATTTCATTTTCAGGTGTGCTCCTCTGAATCACCGGTAGAGTTTGGCGGAAGTCACCAGCCAGTAATACAACCATTTCTCCCATAATGTCTGTATTGTTTCGTATATCCTGTAGAGTTCGGTAAAGCGATAGAGGCCCTAGCCTCTATCGCTTTTTTGTGTGATATTGTGCTTTCGTCCCACACTAACAACTTACATTGACGCAGAATTGTACCCCGAGCTCTATTTTTACCAAAAACATTTTCCTATGGGAAAGATATATTTTTTCTGGATAAAAAGTAGCCTATGTCACTTCCCGGCCCTCCAACTATCTCTGTAAAAAAAATCGCGTAGATCCGTTGCTCCGTTGCGACGTGAAAGAAGGACAAACAAACAAACACACTTCCGCATTTATAATATTAGTTAGGATATTGCTTGTAACATTATGCAAATTCAAAAAAGAAGAATAAATTCACTAGCTCCTGTAAAAGATTTTTTACATTTTTTTTTCAATATGCACAAATTAATATTATTTTGTTAATTTTAAGACGATGATTTTTATTTTTAATTTACTGGTTTTGTGGTTTGTATTCCTGTTTCGATAAACGTTAGCAATTTTTAAATATAAAACTGTACACTGTATCAACTACAGTTGTTTATGGCAGTTACCAGTACTCTAATAACTTGTCTATAAATCTATCTGCGTTAAAATGTATTAAGTGTTTCAAATTCTGTTCTTGATTTCATGTCGCGGGAATTTGTAAACTGCGAGAAAATTCACATTCTTGTAATTTACCTGCTTTTGGGGAATAAAGAGATGAAATCTAGCTTTTATCTATGGACGTTTATCTCGATTCTATGGTATTTAAATTTTGCAGTCAAAGTAAAACTGTTTGGTAAAAAAGAAGAAATCTATTTTATGCACTGTTTCGAAAATATAACTTTTTATGCTAATGTGACGTGACAGTTGGTTCAGAGTTTTATCGAGAAGTTTCTATTAGCAATTTTGGCGGTGTCTGTACCATGTCTGCAATGGTTTGGCAAAGGGGTAAGAAGGGGGTGAGAAACAGTGCCAGAATGCTCGTATAATAACACCTTCACATCAAGAAGGGGCNGGGGGGGGGGGGCACAGATAAGCACGCCGTGTCTCCAAGATTTAGTGCCTGTGTCCTCCGACCGGGGTCGACGGCTGCGATAGCAGGTAGAGAATCGGTAAATTAGGCTGCTCTTCGTAACGATTTTTACGCACTCTTAGATAAATAAATACAGACAAATGGTAATCTATCATGCAAGTGCATTTTTAAAACTAATTTCACTCAGGTTTTACACTTTCTCTCCAAGTAGTGAAGTAATTTATTAAATTAGAAAAAGCCATTGCCACTGCACTCAAAGTTTTCCAGTCGGTTTATACTTGGCAAGTTACTGATTATTTTCATCCAGAGTTCTGTGGAAAAACATTTTATTTCAGCACAATGTGTTTGATGTATAACAAACTTTTGCAAATAAGCTACAATTACGAATATATACAAATTCATAATGTTTCAAACCATTATTTCGATAATCAGTCAGCATACACTGTACATTGGGTTTGTGTAATGGCAACTGTGAATGAACTGTTCTAAACGGGAGTGTTTGCCAATGAAAGTGTGTCGAATGATTTTGATAATTAAACCAACATCAAAGCTAGAACTTTACAACTCTACAACTTCCAATAATGGATGTAAACCGATTGCGCAGTTTTTCAGCATTAGGTAACGCTATAATTCCAACAACTCAAAACCATTAATAAAAAACTGTATTTTACTGCAATTTTTGGATTTAATTTCCAAACCATATTGCAGAAACTAAAATTAAACATTTATAAAACAGTAAAATTTTTTTAAAGATTTCTATGAAACTAAATTAACATTTTGACCATACACAAATGTATTTATATCAGAAATTTAGTTAATTATTCGGTATATTTCTTAATTTATATTAAAAATACTATACAAATGAGTATAAAAGAATACCCCAACATTGAAGGTATATAATATAAAAACCAAAAAACCTACAACCTTGATTGACGAATCAGATGAACCGTGGATGTGATGTTTGTTTACCATATCTTCAAAAAATGTTCAATGTGACCACCACAAGCGGACCGAACGACATCTACGCGATAATAAACTCGTTCCACGCTCTTGTCAGTACGTCCGCTGTTACGGTTTGAATGGCGTCCGTAATTCTCGTTTTGAGTTCGTCAATGTTAGGCGGCAATGGTGGAAGAAACACTTGATCCTTTATATACCCTCGTAGAAAAATATCGCACGGGCTAAGATCCGGGCTTCTTGGGGGCCAATGATGAAGAACCTGGTCACCAGCTGCTCCTCGACCAATCCAGCGTTGCGGCAACGTCTCGTTTAGGTATCCACCAACATCTAGGTGCCAATGGGGTGGCGCACCATCCTGCTGTAAATTAAGTCCTCAGCCACCTCTTCTAACTGAGGAAACAAAAACTTTGTAAACATGTCAAAATAAGGGATCCCAGTAACAGTGGACTCGTGAAAAAAGAAAGAGCCGAAAACAGTGTATTTGGATACAGCGCAAAACACGTTCACTTTGGGGAAGCGCGCTCGTGTTCGGTGGTTTTATGTGGAGGCTCCTGACCCCATATCCACACGTTGTGCCGGTTCACCTTACCATTTGTATGGAACGTCGCTTCATTGCTAAAAACCAACTTGGACATGAAGGCATCGTCTACCTCGTTCTGGACATGAACGAACGTGCAGAAATAACGTCTCAGTCTTTTGTCCCTTTCGGTAAGTGCCTGAACAAGCTGTAATCTGTATGGTTTGTACAGTAATCGCTTTCGCAACACTGTCGATAACGTCGATTGAGGGATTTGCATTTCCCGGCTAGTTTGTCGAGTTGATTTTCTTGGACAGCGAACGAACGCTTGTTGATTCCATTGCACATTCTGTTCGGACACACGCGGCCGCCCGGAACTTTTCAAAGGCACCCTGTGGCACGGAACTGACGNTGCAGAAATAACGTCTCAGTCTTTTGTCCCTTTCGGTAAGTGCCTGAACAAGCTGTAATCTGTATGGTTTGTACAGCAATCGCTTTCGCAACACTGTCGATAACGTCGATTGAGGGATTTGCATTTCCCGGCTAGTTTGTCGAGTTGATTTTCTTGGACAGCGAACGAACGCTTGTTGAATCCATTGCACATTCTGTTCGGACACACGCGGCCGCCCGGAACTTTTCAAAGGCACCCTGTGGCACGGAACTGACGNTTCCATTGCACATTCTGTTCGGACACACGCGGCCGCCCGGAACTTTTCAAAGGCACCCTGTGGCACGGAACTGACGAAAACAACGTACGATACTCCACCTATCGGGAGGACGACGTCCGTATTTGCGACGGAATTCACGCCGAACAGTCTTAACAGATTCAGATCGTTCCCTTCACATTCATATGTCGAATGCGAGCTCGTTTCCCCCTCACCACCTCAAACCGAGCGTTACGAACACTATCCATACCGTAACACCGAACATGCTGACAAGAGCGTGGAACGAGTTTGATTATCGCGTAGACGTCGTTCGGGCCACTCATGGTGGTCATATTGAACATTTATGAATGTATGGCAAACAACTTCATGGTTCCACTGTTTATTTGATTGGTTAATCAGGGTTGTAGGTTGTTTGATTTTGATGTTTTAGGCCTTTAAAATTTTGGGTATTCTTTTATACTCAACCTGTATTACATTAGCTTGTGGTTAAAAAAAAAAATGAAATTGAGCATTAATGAAACATGAAATATATAAAACTGCAAACTTGATATTGCATAGACTAGTACAATATTACAAAAGTTTGTAAATTATACTAAGTAATTTTTACATTTACATACTTTTGTAAAAAACACAATAACATCCCTTGCAAAATTTATTTTTGTAAAGTTACAAACTACATATTTTATTCTGTGATAAGTATCTTTTTTAAAACGCGCGAATGCATTTACAAAAGACGTTCTATTGTTCAATAATTTCAGTTGAAAAGCAATTTCCTTATAACATTATTTCGAAGGCAGAAAATTTCATTGCCATTTAGCTTACTTACCAGAAAGTGCGATAATGTGGCTTGTCACCCTAACCCATTAAATTTTGTGACAAATATAACATCATGTTTTAATATTTTCTTAGCATATAATGCCAATAACTGTTATCTTAGCGCAAACTTTCATAAAACTATATATTGTGTATTTATAAACTACAACTGCGCAAGTAAGCAATCCGCCTAAAGAAATTTCCTATAGTTCCAAAGTGCAATATTTTTCTTAACTACGAATTGTAATTCTTCCAAAAAAGGTGACATTATAATTTTACCCCAAAATAATATGTATCAATAGTATACTACTGGAAAATAAACTAAAACGTGGTGTGGCGAAGTGGTCGTCTTGTCACACGCACGCGACTGAAAAGTAAATGGTTTTGGCTCGAGACGCTGTACTTTCGAAAACTTATTTACGCAGATATAATTTGAAAGATAGCTGTTTTTACTTTTGTCATATTTAATTAACACAATTTTGTAGAGCACAGTAAAAATTTATTTTATTTCCATTTCTCAAAATATAAATTTATTAAACGGCCTATAATTGATGATAATACGATAATACAAATATAAGTATTGTAAGTCTACTCGGGAAGCTGTTGTGTTTTTACAACAAACATTTTTNTGATAATACGATAATACAAATATAAGTATTGTAAGTCTACTCGGGAAGCTGTTGTGTTTTTACAACAAACATTTTTTTTTACAGTTGTACAAAAGTCTCTTCGGCAGGAAGTGTTTCAAAGATTTTCTTGTAAAAATACAAACTGTCTTTTNTTTTTACAGTTGTACAAAAGTCTCTTCGGCAGGAAGTGTTTCAAAGATTTTCTTGTAAAAATACAAACTGTCTTTTTACACCTTAACATATACCGTAAAGCTTGTATCCACATTTCCTAGCCCTAGCATGTGGTCGCGGTATTGCAGAAATGCATAATTTAAGTAGTAATGAAGGGATCGATAACATGCTAGTCAAACATTTATAAAAAATAATTACTGAAGGTAGCATAGGCTGTTTCCAGCAGATAAGCTACAGGAAAGAGCTCTGTCACCCCTTTAAACTCATGCTAATTAACTAATTAGCTATTTAACTTGAAGTAGATAGAAATAGCCAATTCGAGGACAAGGGCTGGGGGTTATGCATCTGCGAAACCACCACCATATTGGATCCGCCATCTTGGATTATGTTAATGCCACCATATCGGATAATGCTACAGTCGCAATTTTGTATTCGCCATCTTGGATGATGTCAAAGCTGCCTTCTTGGATCACATCACAGCAGCCATCTTGTTTCTGTCGGCCATATTGTTTTCATCTGCCACCTTGTTTCTGGCCGCTATTTTGTTTCCACCTGCCATTTTGTTTTCGTCAGCTATCTTGTTTCTGCCATCTTGGTAGGGGAGGTTGGCAGCCACGTTGGTCTGTGCAGTCCACCATCTTGGTAGGTGTATGCTTTAGTTATCTCGTCATCCACTAGAGTGCACCACTAATCCCTGTAATGTTGTTTATTGCTGCTAGTATCTTTCACCCTATTACTCACCTTCGTTCGACCCCACCATCTTGTTTCCACTTGTCTTTTGTTTACATCAGCTTTTGCTAGAGGGTGCGCAGTCGTTCGATCACAATATTTGTTTATGGAGATGGCAGCTAGAATGCTCTGGTGTTGCTCTCGCTCGGCCGCCATATTGGTTCTAGAGTTGGCCACTAGGGGCGCTGCTTTTTATTTAATTTTCGCAGAGCTCAAAACATAGTCTGGAGGAAGGTGAGATCGAACTGCCGAACCTTGCATCGGCATGCAGACGCCTTAGACCACTCGGCTATCGTGATATGTGTTAGTACAAGAGTTTAAAATATGTATATTATAATTTGTATGGGAAAAAATTAAATTTTAAAACAATGGAAGTATTTGTTGCTATTATTATTCCAGAATAATAATATATCTAATCACTTTTCTTAAAATAATTTTTCTTATAAAAATTGTAAAAAGCTGTACTTAAAAAATAAAATATATTTTTGTAAAATAATTATTTAATCTTTACTTCATTTATTTCATTATAATTACGTTTTTGTTTACATATTTTTTTCATTAAAAATAAATTTATTTTGTGTTGGTCATCCATCCTTCGGTTTGGGTCTGCTCATACATACTGGAGATGCCAGCAAAAAAAAATATCTGCAGTGGAAGTATTTTAAAATAAATAAAATACAACATACTTTCTTTTAAACTAATTTTATTCGGCAATGTACTACAGGAGGGAACCCATAAGCCCTTGAATTAAAATATTAAATATACATCGATCTCTTACACGAAAATGTTCAACTCCCTACGTCCGCTTCAGCGACCCAGGAATTGTAGCGGGAAGGGAAACCCCACCTCTTGATGTACGCCAGTCTGTTATGTCGTTTCAGCACCTTATCGACCAAATACACGCCTGGAAACTTCGTCGGCTGGATCTCCTCGGTGTAGAAGCCGCAATGGATGGACACGTTGTTAGGATCTTCGAGGTAGTAGGTCCTCGGAGTGTAGTTGCATATACGTCGCACATGAAACAGTTCGGGGCTACAATTCGCCGAGAACCCTTTCTCGAAGATGCCTTTCTGTTTGGAGATGCGCACCAGGTCACCGATTTTGGCTATAGGCTTGCGTGGGTCTTTTCTTTCAGAAAACCACACACATTCCGAACCAGATAGTCGTCCTTGATATCTTCGGGTTTCATGCGAGTGGTCGAGTGCACTATAGAATTATACTCGCGGGCGAGTTTCGGAAGTAGCTCAAGCCCCTTGTAGCTGCCATTCGCCGCGAAATGCTTCCAGATGCTACCCTTCAGAGCCCCGTTGAACCTCTCGATGATAGATGCTTTGAGATTGCTGTACTTGGAATAGTGATTTATGTTGTGTATCTTCATCAGGGCCTTTAACTTTGCATTGTAGAATTCCGTGCCCTGGCCGGTTTGCAAATTGGTCGGAATGCGTCCTTCGCGCAACACATCCGCCATGGCCTCGGTGACATCACATGCATTCTTCGACTTAACCGGCCTGGCCCAGGCGAACTTGCTATAGGCATCGATAACTGTCAACATGTATTTGCAGCTCTTGTTGAGCCGAGCATATGGTATTATCTTTACGAGGTCAGTTTGAAGGAAGTTATTCATTCCACAAATAATGACCTGCCGACTGACTGACTGACTACCAAGACGTTCCTGATTTGCTTGTTCAATAAAAACTAACTTATGAGGCATGGATATATAAATTTATATATGACTAGTTGCACCGCGGCTCCGCTCGCGTGGAATACAGAATTTTTGTTTAATTTTTTTTAAAAAGTAAAGTTGAATTTTACTTAAGTGTTAATCTTCTGTACTCTATACATATTATAAAACTGAACGTGTGTGTCTGTCTGTTAGTGCGCTTATCACTCGAGAACCGCGTATACGATTTACGTGTTTTTTTTAATTCATAGCTATGTTATCTGGCCGTGGTTTATTATATATATTGTTACGTAAATTAACATAAGGAGTAAGCAGTGACGATAATAGTGAATTAAGTAGGAAAAAAGTTTTCTGCCAGCACGCTCCCTTGCAATACGCTGCCTAAACCGTTAAAGATGGAACAATGTCATGTAGTAAAGAATTGTGAAAAATAAAAAAACCTAAAAAAAACTCCGCGGTAGCATATATCTATCTATAACAGAGAAATACTAATAAGCGTTGCGGTGGTGTGCAATTATAAACTATNTATAATCTATAATATTAAGTTTCCCTGATGTAGTCATTGTTAACGGTTGAATCTATAATGTTATCTGGTATTGGTAGGCCCANGAATATATCTATCTATAACAGAGAAATACTAATAAGCGTTGCGGTGGTGTGCAATTATAAACTATAATATTAAGTTTCCCTGATGTAGTCATTGTTAACGGTTGAATCTATAATGTTATCTGGTATTGGTAGGCCCATGCTTTTTATACTTTTAATGTTTGCACTTGCTTTTAAATTTCAATGAGTGCAATGTGAAAAACTTCGTCATTGAATGTTGCTTGTGAATTAAATGGCAAAAACGCTTATTAGTGTCAGATAGGCGAGCCCCTTAACTACGCCGGTTGAAGAAAGGCATAGACAAAAAAACAATAACCTGCAGAACCGTAAGGATGTGTACTACCAGCTGTATCGAAATACTGAGCAGTGACACTAACGTCACAACTGCTGTAATCATGTAGATTATCATTTGGTTCTAGATAATATTCTCACTAACTATTCCAGTTACATACATTACGTTTAACTTCCATTTATTAACTCCCTGCACTGGTCTTTATTTAGTCTCCCAAACACTGTCTTTACGTCCTAAAATCGACGTTAAGGTCCTCGCACCCTTCATGTATTACGGGCGTCTCAAAAATTCTTGTTAAAGAAAAGTAATTTTTCCGTTGTAGCATGTTAACTCCCCTGCTTTAAGCAGATAGAGTGATTACACTTCAGCTAACCTTCTAAACTGAAAACAAAATTACTCGTAAAAACACAACTTTTTCGGAATTTTACCTCAGATATTGTCGCATTATAAGCTAAAGGCTATTCACAGCAAAGGAAGTACTTTTGAAATAAACTAATGAAAAAATCATTGCCAATAACTACATGTGTAATACAGTATACACCACGGCCGTAGAAGACAGGCCTGGACACTTCGCCTTTCTAAAAATGTTAGCGAGTTGACGCCCTTAGTGACGCATTTAGTTCATTAAGTGGCCGCAAAAGCGTTGTACCAATCTAGTGTTGTTAGCATTGCTGGTCCTAGGGATAACACCGTAGAGATATAAACGTAATTTTCCCATTTTAAGAAAAAATTGCAATACCCCTCCTTATGCTTGCAATGTCAAAAAGCACTACTTTGGTAGAAGCGCTCTGTGGTTGGGTTCATGGACTAAATGGGTTAATAACGGCGTCAACTTTTCAAGCTAGTGTCTAGACCTGTCTTCTACGGCCGTGGTATACACTGATACGCAAGCAACCAGTTAAATAAGCAGTGTATTAATAAAAATAGTTCTGAGATATGATGTTGTATTAGAGTGTAATATGTAGGGCTGTGGCTACAAAAGTCCGATTTATACGTATAAGAGCACGAATGTACGTATTAACAAGTTTAATTTTCTAAATTGGCCTTGGTTTCCACTTGTGTGGCGCATGAATAAAGTGAGGCGGTCCATTGCAATGTTAATCTTATATATAGTGGAAGGATACACAATGAGAAGGAAAGTATATCCTAAGCAGGGCTTCCAAATCTGCTTACTTAACCGTGAATACCCGCGCAGTTTGGCAATAAACATTACAGTTTAAAAATCTAAACGTGATACGTTTTCTCAAATGTTAATCTTCTCTATTGGATTTTTATCGACTTTTCCTGTCCCTTTCATAAAAAAAATTTATTCAGTATAATTCGAAATCCCAGGCATTCGCTACGCTGGTTTCCCATTAGCCCTAACTTTTCCACCGGCCAATAGCAATAAAAGTTCAATTCGTTTTTGGGAGCGGCACTTAATTTGTCTGTCTCGTGCGCGCTGATCGATACTTTCATTGCGATTCAGTGCAATTGGATCCCACTCGGAGGACGTAAAATATTTCCTCTCCGGTGCCCGGCGGACGACTCCGGAGACAGGTTAATTGGTTTAGCCGTAAAAATATCAAGTGAAAAACACTGTGCAGAAACATTTCTTACCTGTGTCCCAACTGCTATGTTGCGTCATCGCCGTGAGATGTGTGTTCGTATTTCTGCTGGAAATTCTTCTCTTCGACTTCAAAATAGAGACGGCAAATTTATGAGATAAAAAATTTCAAGGCTAAGAAGTTTCTTCATTCCCATTATTTATCTTTATATTTTTTCTAATAATTAATATCTAATTAGCATATAGCCAATGTAACACTTAATCCATTGACTTGGAATTAAACATAATCCATGAATATTTAAACTACAATCGTAATTTAGTAACACTGAAGACATTGAAAAACCCCATGGATTAGTCCAGGGAACCGATTCTTGCAAATTTACAGTGATTATCTGTTCCAGATTACATACAGTTGCTGCGTTTCACTCATTTACAGATGAGAATTATAGAATATAGGTTAACTTATAGACATTTGTGTGAGTGATGAAAGACACTTAACCAGATCCAGGTCGAAAGTATTTAAGCAACCTTGCAGTGCAAACCCATCAAAAGTTCATGTTTAACTCCGATATTATTATGAAAATTAAAAATTCGAGAAATATATCCAGAATTATATAAATTATTAGTAGCACACTAATACAACTTGATCTCAAAATCTGTATAACATGTTAATTACATCTTAAGTGTTAGAATAAATTATCAACAATTATTAAGACAAAGGCCTTTTTACAAAGGAAAGGAAATTTTCAATTTGGTAATCAAGAACTGTGCAGAAGCTCTTGATACCTAAGAACTCTACAAAAATCGTTTACCAAACAAGTAAAATATATTAAAGAACATAAAATACAACTCTTTCTTCATGTTTGATATTAATTTTAATATTTGGATTTTTTAACTTAAAAATTGGTTTGGGAGATTTTAAAAATACAGATTTTATGCGTAATATTATACAACCCATTTCATGATGGGATATCTTTCTGACCTTTATGAATAGCTTCATACAAACACATCTTTCACTGTACGGCATAATAGGAAAAATTGTTTTTTTTTTTTAAATTGTGATAAGACTGTTATGGGATACGCGTTATTTTTCTGTCGTCTTCCCTGCGATTGGCGGGACATCGTTAATTAATTATGCACACCATCTGGTACAGACTATTAGCGGTTTATTCGCACTTTTTGAATCAAATCTTTGTAAAATCACGCTATGTATAACGTGTTTGGTTGTTTCCTAAATACGCCATATGTCACAAGAGTTTTATACTTGTGGTAACATAAATATACATTGTTTTTTGTTGAAGATAATTTTACTAATACTTTATCTATAAATTATAATATTTCGTTTATAAGTAACACGAAGAAAAACAGAGAGAAAATATGTGTGTTGGTAATGTTTAGTAAGAAATTTTTGTTTGCAAAATATTATGTAATTGAATACGCACGAATGTGGTGCATAGTCCTTTTTGATGTAATTTTCTAGACACGGTTAAGCTTTGTTTGCCAGAGGTGGGGTAGTACCCTGGAAGTAGAACTTTAGCAGGGCTTCAGGAACGTTGGACGTAACCGTGAATGGACTGTATTCCCAATTCTAGATTCTAAATTTCGCAGTTCGTCCAGTCGCTCGCAGGCGCATGAATGCAGCTGGGGACGTGGTCGAAACCCCCGGCCAGCGTACAGGGACGGACAGTTCGGGGCCCGCACGCGCTTTGAATTCTTCAGCTGGCCGCCGCTGCCCGCACTGCGACAGGCACCGCGCGAGTGGTATATCTGCGAGCGGATGCTTTGTGAATAAGCCATTCAAATTATTGGAACGAATGTGTGGGAACCGCGGTGCAATGAACCTCGAATGCTGAATGCACGCGGAGGGCGCGTGTGGAGCCGCTAACTCCGCAACGACGGATCAGCATTCGGAGGCGGGCTTTGTGGACCCGCGAGCACGGCGCTGTATTAATTGCCGCGTGTAACGTGATCAACACGCGCGCTCTTAGATCATTCATTCGGTTGAATGATGCTACGTTTGTTAAATTGTGCTTGGAGATATCCATGTGAACGCACTACCATAGCGTTTTCCTGGTTTTTAACTATATGTATATACTTAAAGTGTATTTGGGGTGTTTGTGTTTATCTATTGGCCCAGCACACTGATAAAATATACATGCATAGCTAAATTGATATGTAAGGAACTCAGTAAGCACACGTATGGTTCTGTGGGTGATCGGAGCTATAGTCCAATTCACGGTTACCTCCAGCTTTTCTGAAACCCTGCTCAAGTTCTACTTCCAGGATATTCCTCTACCTCATGCAAACAAAGCTTAATCGAAACTAAAAAATTACACTGCGTTAGTGCGCACTCAGTGTAATAATATTATGCATATGAACTATTTATTACCAGGCATTACTAACACGCACATTTTCTCCCTGTTTTATTCATGAAATATTATAATTTATACATAAAATATTAGTTAACGTTCAATTTAATAAAAAAAAAGGTATTTTATATTTACACAAACAGAAAATGCTTGTGATATACGCCATATTTACGAAACAACCAAGCACGTCACACATGGGGTGATTTCCGAGGGTTTGCCTTAAAAAGTGTAAATAGACCGGGAATAGACTATACACTGAGGCGACAAAAGTCATGGGATACCTCCGAATATCGAGTCGGACCATCTTTTGCCCAGCGGAGTGCAGCAACTCGACGTGGTATGGATTCAACAAGTTTTTGGAAGTCCCCAGCAGAAATATTGAGCAATGCTGCCTCTATAGACATCCAAAATTGCGAAAGTGTAGCCGGTGCAGGAGTTTGTGCACGAACTGAATTCTCGATTATGTCCCATAAATGGTCAATGATATTCATGTCGGGCGATTTTGGTGGCCAAATCATTCGCTGGAACTGTCCAGAAAGTTCTTCAAACCAATCGCGAACAGTTGTGGCCCGGTGACATGGCGCATTGTCATCCATAACAATTCCATCGATCTTTGGGTGCATGAAGTCCATGAATGGCAGCAAGTGGTCTCCAAGTAGCTGAACATAACACTTTGAAGTCAATAGTCAGTTCAGTTGGACCAGAGGACCCAGTCCATTCCATGTAAAAACAGCCCACACCATTATGGAGCCACCACAAGATTGCACAGTTCCTTGTTGACAACTTGGGCCCATGGATTCGTGGGGTCTGCGCCACACTCGAACCCTACCATCAGCTCTTACCAACTGAAATCCGGACTCATCTGACCAAACTACGTTTTTCCAGACGTCTAGGGTCCAACCGATATGGTCACGAGCCCAGGAGAGCCGCTGCAGGCGATGTCATGCTGTTAATAAAGGCACTCGAGTCGGTCTTCTGCTGGTATAGCCCAGTACAGCCAAAGTTCGCAGCACTGTCCTAACGGACACGTCTGTCGTACGTCCCACATTGATTCCTGCGGTTATATCACGCAGTGTTGCTTGTCTTTTAATACTGACCATTCGGCGCACATGTTGTTGGTCTCGGTCATTAAGTGCAGGCGGTCGGCCACTGCCTTAAATTAGGTATTTTCGGCACACTCTTGACATTGTGGATCTCGGAATGTTTAATTTCTTAACCATTTCCGAAATGGAATGTCCCATTCGTCTAGCTCCAACTACCATTCCGCGTTCAAAGTCTGTTAATTCCCGTCGCACTGCCATAATCACGTCAGAAATCTTTTCACTTGAATCACTTGACTACAAATGAAAGCCCAACCAATGCATTGCCCATGTATACATTTTGTACGCGATACTACTGCCATCTGTATATTTGCATATTGCTATCCCATTACTTTTGTCACCTCTGTGTATATTCCTGTTGGAGACAGTCCGCTTTCTTGCACTGGGAAACTAAGCTGGAGTGGCTATCTAGCAGGGGCGTTTTCTCGGATAACTCTCTTCTCTTCTGCCGTTACATTCCGCACTTCTCCATTGTAGTCTATTCCGTTTCAAACATGAGGGGGGGGGGGTACATTCCTCCATCTGATTCGATTTCCATTGAACTATGTTTTTATTGACAATCAGTGATAAGTACATATAAATAAACAGTGAACAGATAACAGAGAATTATACATGTCAGCGTGAAAATTACGCTCTTCTGTAATCCAGGGTATGAAGGAACACCAAACTGAGAGACCCTTCACTTCGGTTGTGTCAACACTGCTGTAGGTTGCGCCCTCCGTACACAGAAATCTAATCACAAGCTTTAGATTAACTACACTGTAAACATTTCTCTAGTAGACTTCCTTAACTGTAACGGAAATTTTTAACCTAAACATTGTATGGAAATAATACCACATGTCTGGTTGCAAATATAGGAGTGTTTGATTGTCGTTACTATACAAGGTTGGGGACTTTCCTAAGCATTTGACTGTTTCGTGAGCGAATGTAGGAACGCTATTATGGATGTATGGGGAAATAGTTTACCATTCGCACTTTCTCACTATTCTTATACATTGGTATAGTAATTTTACTAATAATTTCTTAGTGTGTATAAAATATACGCACGATATATTATTGACGCTATGGTTGATATTTGCATTGCATTAGCATTTCTACTCCCTCACTCTCCATACAAATGTTCATAATAACGAAAAATTATATTCTATGGAAATTTATAGAGCGGGGAAAAGCTACGCGAAAAGGATAGTGTCCCCAGATTAACATATTCCTCAAAAAGTGAATTTAAACACAAAACAGATATTTGTGTGCAAAAGAGCAAATTCGGAATTATTATTGCAACACGAGAAGGCAATTAAAGTATCTCATCAGAGAATTTTTTACTTGCCTCACTTCTCCCTGTCCATTCATCCGGGTGTTTCTTTTAATGAGTAAATTTTTTTCTACATTTCCAACATAAAAAGTTATTACGCGCGTGGAAATTGTTGCATGAAATAGCTTCCTGTGTGAAACACAATTACAAAAATTGCGTTCCAACTTTCAAAGCAATTAAGATACCAGAATACAGCTCAACTGCAGCCATCTCGTTCTGATCTCGGGCATACCTTTCTCGCTGAGATCAGTTCGTTCACACTCGCCAAGCGGAATTTCTATTTCAGCGAACACACCGAGCAAACGCACTTCACGTCGTGTCTGTGCACCCGCTGGTATAACTGTGTGTTAGTTTCGTAGCTTGTTCAAACAACAATGGTGGGCCGAACGACCTTATGCACAACTTTAACAAACAAAGTACTTCGACACGTTCGACATGAGAGAGTTTAAAAAAAAAAATCACTCTTTCAGGCCGTAAAGCGTAGAGTGAGTGAGTGAAGAAATTTGGGCGGCTCTTAACATCGAAATCCTGAGAGCCGATGAGGGTGAAGCGAGGTGAGTGCGGAGCAGAGCCGGAATGAAAGGGCGGGGGAAACGGGAGATCGCCGAGAAAACTCGCCGACCAGAGGCATTGTCCGGCACGATTTCAACATGCGAAGATCCGGGAGCGACCCCGCCAGGGATCGAGCCCGGTTCGTTTAGGTGGGAGGCGAGTAGTCTAACCAATACACCACCGCGGCCTCTAAAGCGTATAAGTTGAGGTCCTTTTATAAGAAAAATGTTTGGCAAGAAAATTTTGCCGTTATTGTGAACAGTGACGGTAGCAGCAGTCAACAAAAATAAGATAAATAACAGCAAATATTATTGACTGGCCTTGCTCATTTGGATTGTGGCAGAGTCAAACCTGATGTGTGATTATGGAGGACATTTAGCCTGTCACGAATCTTATTTATAGAGATAATTGATTAATTTAGATAAATATGTAATTATTTCTTGGTTATTGTTTTGATTGCTTATGTTAACCAGTAGCATGCCTTTTGCTTTGATATGTATTGCCATGCATCTCACTGGAATCTTGTATTTCATATAATCGCTAGGAATAGTGTATTTGGAAAGACTATTTCAGAAAACATTGTGTTTATACTTACATCGTGTCTACACAATGCCCATACTCACGAGCTCAGAGAAGATGGCTGAGACTAGAGTGAGTATTTCATATTGTATTTATTCGTCTCTAAGTAAATTAAAGAATCTTGGGATAACGTTTTGTGACAAATGAACAAAAAATCTCAAATGGCCATGAAAATACAAGGGGCGCGACATAGATCTCCCATTATTTGGGATGTAGTATGGCAAATTGCGATAAAACGTCATTCTATTTCGCACGACTTTTCTGAAAATGGTGAAATCCCTATGGGGATAGTAATTTTTTGTTTTATTGTTTGAAATTATTTATTTCTGCCGTACACGACTTATATGCCTCAGTTCAATACTGCCAAATTAACTGACTGCACAGCTCAGTCGACAGGTTGTAGTTATTTGCTTCTCTAATACATTGGTTTTATATCACATACTCAAGTCAAGTTCTATCGCATTATTTTAAAAAATACACAAAAAACGGTTCTTCAGTGCTGCAGAATTTTTGTCCTTTGCTTTTGGTTTTCAAACTGTACAAAAGGGTAAATAGGGCTGGATTAAGACATGCCGTAGTATCCGTAGGAAGTGTATTTCCTGCTCTCCCGTAACACCTTTTACCAAGGGCCTTTATTTTTTCCGTAATAACGAAATACTTAAAAATTTAAAACGAAATAAATGCTGCATTACAAAATAAACATAACCATTTTCATACATGCATGCATGGAATCTTACTCTACACTAAAGTAGTTTACTTCACACTTACATATGTGTAATGACATATTGTTAACATTGCCGTAGTCTATTGTATTAAATTTGTCCACTTCATGTAAATAACGTAAATAAGATTTAATCTGTCTTTATAAACGGGATTTCGGTATTTTATTGGGGGGGNGAATACTGCCGGGTCACAAATGGGACCAGGAGTTCTCTCCGAAAAGATTTTTATTTTAATACTTTTTATACCTAACCGGAAGTTAGTAAAATTAAAATTCGATCCAATTTTATTAATTTTAGTTTACTTACTTCAATTGATTTTTAGATATGTGCGTTGATTTAAAAAATTTAAGTGCAGGAAATGGAAATTTTGAGACTCCCAGTATTTTAAGTGTTATGCATTTGGAATAGGCTACACAATTTTAATACACTGATAAACTTTTAAACATTCAGAAAAAATAGAAATATTAAGATTTATAAAAAATTAGAAACCGAAAATGTTATTTTTCTGTGATCCTCGCACAATTTCAGTCTAGTTTTTTCTCTTTCACTGAAAATATACTCTTCTGTTCCGATTTGAATTAAAAGCAGTTATCACATTCGATATGATAATGCTTTATCTCGTTCAATGGCTAAAAGAGCCAAGGAAGAGAGCACTTCTTGCTCTGAAGAATTCCTGCTATATGTTTTCAACTGTCACTGAAATAAAAGACTTTCACAAGAAGCTGAGTTCATAGGTATGGTAAGATACAAATAAAAAAGCTCGACAATAACGGGAAAAATATTTTTCACATTATATTCTACACATGCAACCACACTTTCTTCAATGTACCTGTCCTTCATAGTTTCCATTTCATAAAACACTGCAATTCTGCCACTTGACATTCCTTGCCTGGGTTGTAGTACACTGAAGAGGCAAAAAAAAACTGGTACACCTGCCTAATATCGTGTAGGCCCCCTCGAGCAAGCAAAAGTGCCACAAGACGACGTGGAATGGACTCAACTAATATCCGAAGGTATGCAGGAGGTAATTCACACCATGAACCCTGCAGGGCAATCCACAAATCAAATCTGCGTTATATTTAAAAAAATTGGTTGTCTGTAAAGTCGGTTTACTGACGATAGTTGAACGTGACAACGTCTTAAGAAAATACTGATGGAATGGTAGCATTTTTCAAAAGAAAATTTTAATTTCATTTGTTTAATAGATTTGTATGTATATAGAGAAGGAGGTAATTGGAAATCACAATGAAATTGATCAAGTGAGATTTATTTGTACGCATAAATACAATTATGTCAATTTTTTTTTTCGCTCGTTCCGCGCTCTCGCTTGCACTTCAAGCCTTACATGGAACGCCTCAGAGCGAGGTAACGCCGCATGAGTCATGTTTTTTCGTGCGTGCAGCCGGCTCTATCGAATTATAAGACGTTGTCACGTCAAAAGGGTTGCACGTCTGTCACGTTCAATGATTCTCGTCAGTCGTCGTTTGTCCCTTTCATTCACGATCTTTTTCCGGCCGCAGCGATGTCCAAGATGTGATGTTTTACTGGATTCCCGATATTCACGGTACACTCGTGAAATGGTCGTACGCGAACATCCAAATGTTATCGCTACCTCGGAGATGCTGTCCCATCTCTCGTGCGCCGACTATAACACCACGCTCAAACTCACTTAAATTTTGATAACCTGCCATTGTCGCAGCAGTAACCGATCTAGCTGCCGACCGTATCGCGTTACTCTGATTGGTACCATACCTCTGTTATTTGCATACGCACGCCTATACCAGTTTTTTTGGATCTTCAGTGTAGTTGCAAACATCTACACTGGATGAGTGAAATTTATTGTTTTACTGAATATGGTACTCCGGTGATTTAGGACATCCAAACTGTTTTCCGCCAACCTGTCTCGTGTTTGTTCGACCAGAAGAGAAAAAAGTATTGTAATTTTATAAAATTATTCAAAATTTTCAAAATGGGGTTTTCTTACACCATCTATTTTCTGTGGGATTCTGCCTTTTCTTGGCAATTGTGCTGGCTCAAACCCATACATTTCGGCTACCTCAGTGCTGTGATTGAACAGCTGCGTGAAAAAGGCATCGTCCTATAACAAAGAATAATTTCAATTGTGCTGTTCGCCACACTTTTTACGATTTCAAAGCTCACACTACTGCTCTGAAGGACTTTAGATAGGATGTCACACTGACAATGAACTCTTCTTAGCAACAAAAGATCAAACAAGAAATTGAAATTCTCCATGCATTTAAGAAGGGCATTGGCCTCGCCACCACATATATGATCAGTTGCTGCGATTTCACTCAAAGCTGTCAATGTAGTTTCAAAATTGTCAAGTAATGAACCTATATCTTCTACACAACAGGGCCATCTGGTCTCACACAGGGACTTCAATTTCGTTGTTCCACCGTCGAAAACTATTGTGCTTTTGCGAATTAAAAAAAAAATGGCATGACGTTTGGTGATTTTCAATTATGTTTGTAGTATGAAAATGTATTCCTTATTGATTTGACCCCTTTTCAACAACTTACAATGCACAGATTTATAATGTGAGCATTACAATGAACGTACACTGAAAAAGGGGTTTCTTTCGTAATTCTTGCTGCAACACCTTTATAAGGCCCTCGCATATAAGATGCTTCATCGTAGCCTTGAGATCGTACTTTATGTTGTACATCAAAAGTAAATGAAGTTACAACTTTCTTCGATAATTTGCCAATGATTTAAATAATTTATTTTCTCTGCTAGTATGCGAGTTTCGATTATGCTGCAAAATTTCTGTGCTATCCGAACTGCGTAAAAAAACAGTACAGATTATGCTTACAAAATAATCATATCTGTTATTTACCATCCCAACTCAGGGACAAGTAATTTTGGACAACTCAGACACAAAAACGTCAGATCACTTCATACACACTGACTCAACTGAAGAGTGAAAATACCTACTGTGCTGCTATCTGGTGGATGGTGTGACGAAATCTACGATTATAGGGCACTACCTACCAGGATCTAGGTGTACTAGATAGAACTATTAACAACATGTTGAAGTTTAATGGTTTTGGAATGTAAATGTCTAGTCAATGGTGATTGGCGTGTTTACAAGTACTATATTTACGGACTTCAAAAGCTGAAAGCTGAGGTCATTTTAACTTTGATGCACCTGTTGCAGTATAATTTCGTACACTACACTCTATACTTGTAGTAACAAAAAAAAACACATGTGTTTAAATTTATTTTAGCTTGTAGCTACTAATTTTTGGTGCAGAAATGAAGGTGACTTTAGTACTGCGCGAAGACGACACTAATTTTCTTTTCGCTCCAATTTACACGGGAAAATTTGTTGAGGCAGAAGCGCAAAAGTGGAAAGCATGCGAGGAATTTTTTTGTTTGTTCTCAAAATATTGGGGTGGCAAGTACGGTAGTTCCTGAGTGCGTCGCTACCTAGCTAGTCTCTCGTGTAGCCTTGTCCGTGCATGTTGTCGGGTACACGGTATCAGGTACGCACGATATCAGGTGCTTACGTTATCAAGTACGAGTTTTGAGTTGGTGTACTGCATGGTATCTGTTACAGTAAAATTAAGTATGTATAAGAACCAGAGCATAAATAAATATTTAATTTGCGCGAAAATTATTTAGAGAAGATAATGAATGCGCAAATCGTTTAAATGGAAACTGAGTTACACATTTTCCTCTTTTATTTCTTTTTTTTTTTTAACAAAATCACTCAACTGTGGATTTTACCAAATATATTTAATAAATTGCATGTCAATTTAACCGCACACTTAAATATAATTAAAATGGTGTAAATGTTACATGGAACAACATATGCGAATGTTAAACTGATACTAAATGTACCAGATAGTTCAGCAGTGGACTCGTTTACAGTATCTGATACAAGTGGGTTACTGATACAAAGTAACAGGTTGTACTCTGTGACCCACCTCTAGGCTGTCCCTCTCCGCACGTGTTGGGATACGTATTCTCTGCTGACACGGGTGGCTGAGAAAGTGGGATGACTAGGCAAGCAACCGGCCTATAATGCGTGTAAAACGTATGCCTGGTGAGGCTTTTAAGTGTCCTCAACCACGCTTGGCACACTCAGTGCTCTGGCGTGGACGAGGCTGCCTCTGTTCTCTCTGCTCGCTCGTCGTAGTTCGAGCGCTCAGTTTGTGGAAACCCACATGAGCCATGGAAAATACGCAGGAGCACCGACTGACCGGTTGGTCCCCCCAAGGAGTTCTCTCTGGTGTCCGATCATAAGGTTGGACTCGTGCTGGCAGTGGTTAAATCCGCACGCTAGAGGAGATCTGGGGGCTTACTCTAAGTTATTCGTTAGTTTTTTTCGTATTCATTCGATTTAGAAAGCTCTCGAAACTATTAAATCTTCGAGGAAGGCGATTTCGTATTATAAGTCATATTTAGTTACAGCCCTCCAAGTCTTCGGCATCTTTCGGGTTTTTGTTAGCGAATGCAAGATGGCAACACTATCAAATGTGACACTACTCACATGAACTCTTAACTGAAATATGGGAGTATTTTTTTATAAAATTATTAATACTATAGCATATAAACATTTATAAACCAAATCAATATAGAACTTTAAATATTTTGTTTGCATTTGGTAGGTTTTAAATGTTATTATTATGTAACTAATATATCCTGAGAAAGAGTTAGGTATATTTAGTTCGTAAAGTGTGTCAAATTTGCTGTCCACATCGTATTTTGTGGTATTTTCTAATTCGGCTGGGCGTGTGATGTATTAAATACACGTAAATATGCTGTAATTTAGTATGCGCTGTGTTAAAATTGACTCGCATGCACGCTGATAAGAGAGAGCAGACATAACTTTGGTTGTCATGTCACATGTACGAAGATTTTTTTTTCGTTGCCATTTTCCTGTTTGGTTGCAGGCTATTTACGATCACGTTGTTGGGTTCGTTATTTTCAATACCAAGGTTATAAATAAGCGATGGACAACATACGAGATGCTGTCGTGTTTCTAGTCGATTATATTAATTCCTATATGGTATGCATTTTTACTAAATTATTTTCAAGTGACAGTAATTATTTGTTGTATACCCCAAGAATTATTAACAGGTTTGCGCTACCTATCAGTTTATTTCCAAAACTACATTATTTAAAAGTATTATTGGAAAAAAATCAGTTTATGTTCTCAGATTTCATTTTAAACAACTGTAATTAAATAATAATAAATACCCTCACAATTGTCATCATACACTGCAGCTTACTTGGTTCACAAATAAAAGCAGAAAGGTTAATTGGTGCCATTAAAATAATTTTGTTCTGAAATATATGTCTATGTCTCTGTTATGCGTGAAGGCAAATTACTTCGGAATTATAATTTTCCACAGTCACAAATAACAACTTAAATCACACACCCGCCATGCTTTCATAATAAAACTCCGCAACGAAAGCCGAAAGGGCTTCGTTATCGTTTCGAGTTTGGTATCGAACATAATTATATAAAACGGACACTAGAATGCGCTTAAAACAGCTCCATGGGCTAGGAAAAGAAAATGCTAGAAATAACGAATATTTTTGTCGAAAGGAAACGAATGGAATAACTTAGAATAAGCCTCTGGAAACAAGGCCGTTGGGGGGAGGGGGGGGGCACACTGGCCCTGGAGAGACACTAGTAGCCTGGTCAGACCACACACGTAGTGCTGAGTACGAGTCTCTAAGTAATTGCGGTAGGGTGTACCTTGGTGCACTTGTGAATCAGGTTGGGACTTTGGATGTGGTCAACTAAGCTGAAACACCTGCGATGAAAGGGCGTCAACCCTTCCTTCCACCGATTGGGCGGTCGTAACGTGGGAAGGCTCACACTAAGAGCGCTGCGTAAAAATATTGAAGCATTTATAAATGTGTGTGCGCTTGTGTGTCTGAAGAAGCATTTTCCTAAGCTGTTGGTTGCGTGATATCGTGAAAGTTTCATTCCGTTCGCGCCTGAGCTATGTTTTCTATTCGTACGTTCAGCCACACATAAAGCGTTGCGAAGAACAATTTTTGTTTGTTCGTAATCGTGCTAGTATTAGTTTAGCTTGTCCTTGCTTCATTTTACTGGCAGCAGCATTTTATGACACCAAAGAATATAGTCTCAAAGACGAATTATGTGTGAGGTACTTCCGTCAATAAACGCTGTTTCTGCTTTGTGGAGTGGAGACCGTTAAATTCACTTCTCATATAACGTCCCGGATAATAGGGAAATGTGGCTTAAACTGTTAAGGGTTAGCAATCGTGACCAAGTAGGAAACACACCGAGTTCTAAAAGTTAGTTTAACTCCGAGAAATAAATAGTTTACATGATTTAGTTAAGATAAAAATAAAGCTGCTTGGCATTTCTCAGCACAAAATCAGACTTTGTAAAACTTTATAGTGAAGCTATAATTGCGAGTTGAGTTGAATTGAGAGATTTGGGCGGCTCTTAACAACAAGGTCTTGAGAGCCGATGTGGGTGAAACGAGGTGAGTATGGAGCAGAGCCGGAAACGGGAGATCTCCGAGAAAGCCCGCCGACCAGCGGCATCGTCCGGCACGATTCCCACTTGCAAAAATCCAGAGTGACCCTGCCGAGGATTGAACCCGGTTCTCCTTGGTGGGAGGCGAGCAGGCTAACCGTTCAGCCACCGCGGTCCCTATAATTCTGAGAATTTCATTAACGTTCCTTAGTGATTTTCACGACTGAATTGCAGAACGCTGTGGAAGACCCTGGCAATAAGTCTAACTCGCGACACAAGCTCGGCACAATCGAGTACTAGGGGGTGTTTGCCGGATGAAGGGGGTCGGAGAAGTCGGAATATTTCACCCGATCTAAAACCTGCGCTGCCGACTGCTGCGCGGCGCCGACCAGCAGGATTTAGGTAGACGCGAATTGGAACGTGTCCAACAAGGGGTACCGCGAGGGTGCGAAGGGAGCGAAGGGGTATACCCCGCCGTTACTCAAATTCACGAGACTTTCCTTCTGGCTGCCTGCGCGAGATACCGCGCCATTAATCACGGAGAGTGAGGTGGAGGAGGGGGAGGGAGAGGATACGGATTATGTTGGCTGCGGCTAAGCTAGCGGCGGCTAAGATCAGAACTTTTCCTCGGGAAGACGTCAGTCACCATACAGCTTCTCCAGTACCGTCGTCGGGAAGCAGGTAGAGTCCATTGCTGGGTGAAACACCCCTTCACCACTTCAATGCGGCAGTCCAGGCATAGCCATGGGTGTCATGAAGATTTTTTCTAAGGAGAGAGGAGTATACGGATCATAGCATCCTTCAGAGAAGTGCGAGATTTTCAACTAGGTTTTACGGAAAATAAATGCAACAAACCTCTTTGACGCGTTATATGACTAAATTAATTTTTCTTTAACAATACATATTATTACAATATCATATTAAAAACAGAAGCACAGATAAATCACAATAAAATTATGGACAAAATACGAAGAACTCAGTTACTCCTCCGATAGCAGGGATTGAATTTTGGAGTTACGTCACTAATAAACAATTTATTTGCTACAAAAGATTTTATTGTATTAGTTACGAGAATAATTACGAACACTTGTCATTTATTACTATTGTTGTAGTGAATCTATCATATTTCATAGAAAACATTCCAATTTTCAGGGGAGGGCAAGTGTCCTCCCCGCCTTGCCTTCTCCTGCTGACGCACGTGCGTATAGCTAATCTATAAAATGAACTGTGGTGACGATTTTAATCTACTGAGTCTGTCCTCAACGTTTACGTGTTCTCTAAACAAAAACTACATGTCGCATAGATAGTAAACATAACAGAAACCAGAAATAGCAATATAAATAATAGTAACACATTCCGAAATTTTCAATTCCTAGCATCTGTTAATTAGTTTGTCACTTCCTCGCCATCCATCTATGTCTTCTGCGCTTTGTGGCTGTGGAAGCAGTCATCCGATCACATGATTGCCGCAGCTAATCCATCACGTTAAGGGTCTTTCACTTCGTCATTTTCCTTCGATATCCCACTCCATTACAGTTTTCGGTTTTACCTCGGAGCCCATTCTCCTTTCATGTCCATACCTCTTTGGAGGACGTTTAGATTTTTTGTGATTTATTTAAATGAGCTCTTTCCCACATCATAATCCGGAATACTGCACTGGAAAATTAACTAGGAGATTTCCGTTTTGTAGCTCTTTCAAATTCAATGGCGGGCCTTACGATCTAATGCACAACTTTAGCAAACAAAATACTTCGACAGCAAAAAGTTAAAAAAATAATCTCTCTAAGGAAGTAAAGAGTAGAAAATCAGGAACTTTAATAAGAACAATTCTTGCCATGAGAGGTCCGTGGGTTAACACTGACAGAAGCAGCGGTCAACGAAAATAAGAGAAATAAACGTTAACATTAGCTGAACATATTCATTTGGATTATGGTAGAGTCAAACCCGATGTCTGTGGAGATGATGCATAATAAAAATGGCAGGGAATTAAGAACGAGGCCAAGCAGAGAAAACTAACTATTTCTTGGTTACGTTTGCAGTTTACTCCAAAGTTATGGCAAGCGTGAAAGAGATAAACTATTTTTTTTGTCCAGTGGTAGTATCTTCGTAAGCGAACTGTTTACGTGGGATGAAATAGGATATCTGGCATACGTGCCATCGTCCATTACCAGCGAACGATACACCCCAGTAGGAAATTTCGGTTTGGCCAACGTAAGCCCGACATTTGCTATAAGGTTGCGCCAACTTTAGGAAAATTACGTTGGCCTGACATTAAAAGGGCCTACGTTGGCCCAACGTTATGTTTTCAGTTGGACGCCAAACAAAATAGAACATGTTTCCAAAGAAACGCCAACATTTTATGTTCTACATTGGCTTAACATTATGATTTCAGTTGGATGCTAACCAAAACAGAACATATTTCCAACCAAAAACCAACATTATATTTTTTACCACTTTCCACAACTGGATATGATCAGGGAATTATTGTGTTACATAAACTATGTCAACTGATAATGTTAATTTTGTCCCCCCGTAGCAAAATTTGTTTGGGACAATGTTGGCATATTGCATTAGGCCAACGCCGAAATGTCCCTCGGGTTTACGTTGGTCCAACATGACTTTTATATTGGTTGCCAACTGAAATAAAACGTTAGCACAACATAATTTTATGATTGTATGGAAACTGTTAAAAGTAGTGTATTTTCTCTTTAAGAAAGAACTCTACGCAGTTATTTTCCCACAGTTGGCAATGTTTTGCTACGATGTGTTATTGCATACATAATGGCAACCCAGAAACAACGTTCTGCCAACGTTGGTTGCCAGCGTTTTAAATAAATTTTACCCATTATCAAAAAAATTTACAAATATTTAACTCCATTATTTATACTACGTCCCACTTTACATTACGGCCTGAAACTTCCATTGATAGATATCGGATTCGAAATCGCGCCCGTTGGATAAGCAACTTGACGCGTTTTCCACTCCACTCCTGTAGCTTCTTGATGATGAAAAAATAGATGCATATCATTATATATCCGTTATATATATATATGATGTTATTTTTTTTAAGTATTTAAGTCAGATTTTAGTACTCTGAAACTGAATTTAAAATCTGAAAGTTACAAGAATAATTATACTCCAATTAATGACGAAAAAACAACCAAAGACAACCACATTATTTTAAATAATTTCTGTGCTAAAAAACTTGAACTACTGAGCAAATTAAAGTAATTATTTATGGGTTTATTTAGAAACAAAAAAGTCCTATGATGGTATAATGTGCGAAATGCGATGTTGTCCCAACGTAACCAAATTAACAAGTCGCCTACTGTTTTGTTCACAACATTGTCTAAATACATGAGTAACAAAATACAGTTGGATGAAAATTTTCATTTGGTAATTCGTTGTATGTTAAGAGAATTAATATACTTTTTTTTATTAAAAAAAATTATTTTCTATTAGTGCATTTATGTTGGTTGTACAATGTTGGCCCAAAAAATGTATACAGTACATACAAAATGCCGATGGTATGTTTTCCGACAAGTAAACAAGACAAACAATGAAGCTGATCTTAAATAAGATATAGTTTGTGTCTTAAAAACAGTGCATTAAAAAAAACATACGAAAATGTATTGTTATTTCATCATATAAATGGCAATTTCCTTTGTTGGCATGATGTTGGTTACACAATGTTGGCTCAACATATATTTAAACACCAAATACCAACAGTATGCTTTCCAGGTAACCAACACATCACCTTCGATGTAAATTTATAAATAAAACATGGGTTGTGTTTTAAAAACATATATTTTAAACAATAATAAAAAATTGCTGTCTTATTTCATAAGAAATATGGTAATTACTATTGTTGGCATAATGTTTGTTACACAATGTTGGCCCAAATACTGATCATATTTTAAAGAGAAATATCTCGGGTGTTGAAGTACCTTCATATTCTATAAAATAAAAGAAAGTGGCGCTGTTTTCATTCAAAGAGGTTGTTCTGTAGTTTTACATAAAAAGTTGGTTGCCCAACATTGTTCCAACCAAAAATTACACACATATTACCAACAGTATGTTTACTATTTTGTAACCAACAAAAAAAAAAAAACATTAAAAATTACAATTGCAATAGGTTATGTCATTTTCTGATTTGGTTACATCATTGTCTGGAGTGTGCTAAGTAATCTCGTAACATCTTCGTGATAGGAAAATTTTGTTGACTTTTCCGTTGAGACAACGTTGTATTAATGAGTGTTCCAATCCAACATATAGCTAACCTTTCCAATGAAGTTCCAACGTATGTTGGTACTGGGGAGATTAGTTTGGGTTTTGGTTGGAAAACAATAGTAGATAGATTATACCGATCCGTGGACAAGGGCTGGGTGCTGAGGCACCGAGGCGCCATCCGCCATCTTGGAAGGCGTCACAGCCACCGCCCGCCATTTTGGTAGCCGTCACAGCCACCATATTGTGTCATTGACATTGACCTTTGTCGACCATCTTCGTAGCTAGTACATCGCCATCTTGTATTCTGCCATCTTGTGTCCTTGAACTCAAACTTTGTCAGCCATCTTGTTTCCAGCCCCCATCTTGGTCGGTGCGGACGGCAGCCATGTTTGTCGAAGCAGCCAACCATCTTGGTAAGCGTCTGCTGTAGTTCTTTCGTAGTCCACTATAGTGCACCACCAATCTCTGTAATGTTGTGTATTACTGCTAAAGTCTGCCACCCTATTACTCACTGTCGTTTGACCCTCCAACTTCTTTCCACTGTCTTTTGTTTACGTCGGCTTTTGCTTGGGGGTGCGCCAGTCGTGCGACCACAATATTTGTTTATGGAGATTGCAGCTAGAATGCGCTAGTGTAGCTGTCACTCTGCCGCCATGTTGGTTCTAGAGTTGGCCACAAGGGGCGTTGCTTTTTAGTTAATATTTGCAAAGTTCAAAATAATGTCCCGAGGAGGGATCGAACTGCCAAACCTTGGGTCGGCTTGCAGATACCTTATACCCCTCGGCTATTGGGACATGTGCAGCTAAAAGGGTTTAAAAAATATACGGAATATGTGTACGGGAAAATATTATATTTAAAAACAATGGAAGTTTTTGTTGTCATTATTATTCCAGAATAATAATCTCTTTTAGTCAGTTTTCTAAAATAATATTTTTTATAAATATTATGAAAATATGTAATTAAAGTATAAGTATTATTTCATTTAGGAAACTGGACTTGCGTTTGCGAGCATATATGGACAAGCAGAGCATATATGGACAAGCAGAGCAGCTGACCTTGTCAAAACAATTGTAAAACGATCAGACATCTAGCAATTGATGTCATTATAAATAATAAGAAACATTTTATTTAAATTAATTTTACTTGCCATTTGAATTACGACCAAATGTAACGTGTATCGTAAATTAATTTTTAATGCAAAATCTGTTTATAAAAGTTAAATCGTATAAATGTTACACTTTCCCATGATACTTGGTAAAATAAAAAAATAAAAAAAACTTCTAGAGGGATGGGGAATTCAACTCACAACCACTAGAACATGAGTCGGGCATTCTGTCGACTCAGNTTACGACCAAATGTAACGTGTATCGTAAATTAATTTTTAATGCAAAATCTGTTTATAAAAGTTAAATCGTATAAATTTACACTTTCCCATGATACTTGGTAAAATTTAAAAAAAAAAAAAAACTTCTAGAGGGATGGGGAATTCAACTCACAACCACTAGAACATGAGTCGGGCATTCTGTCGACTCAGCTACTTTAGCCATGATAGGAAAATTACTTACAATCTGCTACAATAGCCACCAAACGAAGAGGCTGCCATTCCCTCGGACAATTACAAACATTAAAAATATATAAAACATTTTGTTATATATTTTTCCAATCAATGCATGTATGGCTCATGACTACATTTATTGGAGAGCTTTTTTAGTTTAAATTCAACGTATTTACCATTTTGAAAACTTTTTAAAGGAAAATGTTGTATTCAAAAATGTTCGTTATTTTTAGTCGGGGGTCTGATTCATATGTGCCTATGCTCACATTGAATGTTTTTATATGTTCTTTTTGAATAATTAGGTAGCAGTCCACATTTTACAAGTCGGATCATAAGCACTCGAATATGTAGAGGCATTTAAGTAGGGTAATATAATTTACGAACTCTTAGGAGCCAGGCTCGTGAAATTCAGTTTGCTAGGAACATTTATAGCTCCTGGAATGTACACTGAAGAGCCAAAAAAATGGTACACCTGCCTAATATCGCGTAGGTCCCCGCGAGCACGCAGAAGTGCCGCAAGACGACGTGGCATGGACTCGACTAATATCTGAAGGTATGCAGGAGGAAATTCACAACATGAATCCTGCAGGGCAGTCCACAAATCCATAGGAGTGCGAGGCGGTGGAGGTCTCTAGCATGTTGTAAGGCATCCCAGATATGCTCAATAATGTTCATTTCTGGTGATTTAGGCAGCCNCCTGCCTAATATCGCGTAGGTCCCCGCGAGCACGCAGAAGTGCCGCAAGACGACGTGGCATGGACTCGACTAATATTTGAAGGTATGCAGGAGGAAATTCACAACTTGAATCCTGCAGGGCAGTCCACAAATCCATAGGAGTGCGAGGTGGTGGAGGTCTCTAGCATGTTGTAAGGCATCCCAGATATGCTCAATAATGTTCATTTCTGGTGATTTAGGCAGCCNTGGTGGAGGTCTCTAGCATGTTGTAAGGCATCCCAGATATGCTCAATAATGTTCATTTCTGGTGATTTAGGCAGCCAATGGAAGTGTCTAAAGTCAGAAGAGTGTTTCTGGAGCCACTCGGTAGCATCTCTCGACGTATGGGGTTTCGCATTGTCCTGCTGGAATTGTCCACGTCCGTCGGAATGCACACTGGACATGAATGGGTGCAGGTGATCGGACANCCTGCTGGAATTGTCCACGTCCGTCGGAATGCACACTGGACATGAATGGGTGCAGGTGATCGGACAGGATGCTTACATATATGTCACCTGTCAGAGTCTTACGTAGACGTATCAGGGGTCCTATTTCACGCCAACTACACATGCCCCATACCAGCTTGAACAGTCCCCTGTTGACATGTGGGGGTCCATGGATTCATGGGGATGTCTCCATACCCTTACACATCCATCCACCCGATACAATTGGAAACGAGACTCGTCAGACCAGACAACGTATTTCCAGTCATCAACAGTCCAATGGCGGTTTTGGCNGATACAATTGGAAACGAGACTCGTCAGACCAGACAACGTATTTCCAGTCATCAACAGTCCAATGGCGGTTTTGGCGGGCCCAGGCGAGGAGTAAAGCTTTGTGTTGTGTCGTGCTGTCAACAACGGTACAAGAGTGGGCCTTCGTCTCCGAAAGCCCATATCAATGATGGTCCGTTGAATAGTTCACACGCTGGCACTTTTTGATGCTCCAACATTGAAATCTGCACCAGTTTGAGAAAGGGTTGCATGTCTGTCACGTTTNGCACGCTGGCACTTTTTGATGCTCCAACATTGAAATCTGCACCAGTTTGAGAAAGGGTTGCATGTCTGTCACGTTTAATGATTCTCGTCATTCGTCGTTTGTCCCGTTCGTTCACAATCTTTTTATATAGGCGCTGCCAACCTCATCGCGTTACTCTTATTAGTTCTATACCTCTGTTATTTGCATACGCACGCCTATACCAGTTTTTTTGGCTCTCCAGTGTGTTTAATTACTTTATAACTATAGTTATTAGTCTCCATATTTGCTACATTGTGATGTTTTTAACGAAAAAAATTTATAACAGACTGGTTACGATATAGGGTTAATAAAAAAAAATTACTACATTTCGGTTTTTTTAATTTATTGAAATGTTTTACTACAGAAACACTCAAAAATATTCATGTTCGTCCATGTAAAGTGTGCATCCTTATATAGGTCTCAGTGCCTCGTTACACATGAAATCAACTATTCTGACACTTATAAATCTTCGTGTCGTCGTGTAGTAAGCTTAATGGGAAAATATTTCCACCAAAAACGACATTGATATGCCACTGAAAGTTTTGTAGATTATACACTAGTGGATTCAAATGGTTCGGCTTTCGTCATGTCGGAAGGAGCAGGAACCAGGAATGAATAAGTCTTCGCGGGAAGATATGTTGCTTCCTGGTGATGAGTTCACAGGCTTGTCGTTCATACTGGTCACAGTCGAATTTGGTAGATGAGCCATTGGATCGAAATTACCATACATCACACTGCCGAAGGTACCCGCAAGAAATCTCTTTTTCAGAACCAACACCGTGGCTTAGATGAGGCCTGTAGTTTAACTTTGCTTGAACTATCATATCTGCAGTAAGTATCGATGCGATATAACGACCCTCTCCATAAGCATTTATATTTCATGTGGTTGGGATTGATCATACAGCCATAAATTGCATGCTATTGTGCGATGTGTTTTGAGTGAAAATACCTTGTCACAAAAGCTGCTGGGATANCATACAGCCATAAATTGCATGCTATTGTGCGATGTGTTTTGAGTGAAAATACCTTGTCACAAAAGCTGCTGGGATAAGTTTTTTCTGGCGGAGGTACCCATCCGAAGAATTCGATGGCTTTGCTGGTCCCATGCCCATAGCAGTCGGCAATGGTGCTATTGTAGGCAGCCCACCCGAAGAAGTCGAATGCACTGCTGGTACAACACACAAAGAAGTCCATGGCATGGCCGTAGATCCCATTAGCTCTGGAATGTCTGAAGACAGAGATACTGAATATNCATACAGCCATAAATTGCATGCTATTGTGCGATGTGTTTTGAGTGAAAATACCTTGTCACAAAAGCTGCTGGGATACGTTTTTTCTGGCGGAGGTGACCCATCCGAAGAATTCGATGGCTTTGTTGGTCCCATGCCCATAGCAGTCGGCAATGGTGCTATTGTAGGCAGCCCACCCGAAGAAGTCGAATGCACTGCTGGTACGACACACAAAGAAGTCCATGGCATGGCCGTAGATCCCATTAGCTCTGGAATGTCTGAAGACAGAGATACTGAATATNGACACACAAAGAAGTCCATGGCATGGCCGTAGATCCCATTAGCTCTGGAATGTCTGAAGACAGAGATACTGAATATGATATCGAATGTAGAAACTAGATAAGACGATCCGTATCTCCACACTTTGGTAGACGAACTGCTGATCCTCTACAATGAGCAGTTATTTATACTGATAGAACTCTCCCCCTTCTCTTTCTCTCTCTCTCTCTNGAACTGCTGATCCTCTACAATGAGCAGTTATTTATACTGATAGAACTCTCCCCCTTCTCTTTCTCTCTCTCTCTCTCTTACCTTCTTGCCTCACCAACCCTTTCCATTCCATACGACACACTTCCTGTTTCAACCTGAAGGCATGTGTACATTCCGAGGTCCATCTATGCGTATTCAACCAACTCATTAGTTTTACACCAATGCATAAATAGATTATGTAGCATAATAAGTATGCAGATTTTTTTTAAGGTCTCTTTACATAAAAAAACATAGTCTAACAAGCTATGGTAAAAAGAAACATTTAAATGGTTTTACACGCACCATTTATTATAGAGATAAATACATTAAAAAAACAGACTGCATTTTTTCGTGTTATGGCATTTAAGTGTTCTTTGGAACAGATGACGGGGTGACTTCTTGTCNTTACCTTCTTGCCTCACCAACCCTTTCCATTCCATACGACACACTTCCTGTTTCAACCTGAAGGCATGTGTTCATTCCGAGGTCCATCTATGCGTATTCAACCAACTCATTAGTTTTACACCAATGCATAAATAGATTATGTAGCATAATAAGTATGCAGATTTTTTTTAAGGTCTCTTTACATAAAAAAACATAGTCTAACAAGCTATGGTAAAAAGAAACATTTAAATGGTTTTACACGCACAATTTATTATAGAGATAAATACATAAAAAAAAAACAGACTGCATTTTTTCGTGTTATGGCATTTAAGTGTTCTTTGGAACAGATGACGGGGTGACTTCTTGTCTAGTTGCAGGCAGGAGATTCACTGTCTAGTGACGAGGCACACCATTTGCGCAGCAGCTGTTCGTTCCTCCACGTGCGTGTCCAGTCAGGTTCTGATCTGTTGCAGACATGCCGATGTGAATCCCCGTAAAGGTTTGTCAGCTTGCGCAGCGAAGGACAGCCGTACTCTAACTGCACGTCGATGATTTCAATTTCGCTTTTGCACAAGTCGCTTAACCATTTTTTCTGCTCGGGCCCTGCCACGTTAATCGGTCCGTGCGGATCTGCATCAGCAAGTCGCGCAGCACATTTCCCACTTGGTGGTACGGAATCTTGCCTTCGTCCCACTCCAGTCCGCGGTGGTACTTGGTCAGCCAGTCCTTCGGCTTCTTGCTTTTATCGTCCAACAGTTTCCACGAATAAGGGCGTCGGAAAGAGCGCATGCGCGTTTTACCATCGTTGTCGTAGGACACTGCAATCTCGTTGAGCACGTAGACGCTCTGGCTCTGGAAGCCTTGCAGATTACAGTCCATCTTTCTGCTCTCTATGCTCGAAGTAGACTAAACAGATATCTCTTACTGCCCATCGTATTTATGCCTTCGGAGGTATTCACGAAATTATTTTGACGACTTTGTCTCGACAATTGTACGATGCGAGTCAGTCGTGAAGTATCAGGCAGAAAGCGTACGTGTTGACAGGAACATTTCCATCTGCCATGAATTCGATCCTGCAGTNGAACACTGCAATCTCGTTGAGCACGTAGACGCTCTGGCTCTGGAAGCCTTGCAGATTACAGTCCATCTTTCTGCTCTCTATGCTCGAAGTAGACTAAACAGATATCGCTTACTGCCCATCGTATTTATGCCTTCGGAGGTATTCACGAAATTATTTTGACGACTTTGTCTCGACAATTGTACGATGCGAGTCAGTCGTGAAGTATCAGGCAGAAAGCGTACGTGTTGACAGGAACATTTCCATCTGCCATGAATTCGATCCTGCAGTCGATTGCATTCGAAATGATATGCTCGTCCTGTTTACTCACATCGAACACCACGAGCGGGGCCAAACTCTTAAAGGTATCTGGGCACAGTATCGGGGATTGGATGCGCCCATAATATGCATTTTGTAATGGAACATACATTTCATATGCTAGCATGTACTGGCCATTTTCAAAGTTCATGTTAACGTCCACGTACTGATAGCTTTCGCGATTCAAATATATTTTCACATTTTCTATTTGACATGTGTCGAACTGCGAACAGCTCACTCTCACATTGTGCTGTCTTCCGGTCTGCAGTCCTACGATGATGTACCTCGGTTTCTCGGTGGAAAAACTGGACTTCACCTACTACTGGGTATGGCCTTAGGTAGAGGCCTTGTATGTTTATTTCACCCATAGCGATTTGGACCCCTGGCAACTTCTTCCGTTTAATCGATGCTGTGTTGACAACTCGGACGATACCACTTGTGGCTCCGATTAGGCCCCCGAGGGCTCCAAGTGCAGGCAAAAGTAGTGGAATAAATCAGCCGGTACATGTTTTCTTGGTCTTGCATGCTTTTCTGCCCTTTTTCACCATTATTCGTTCCACTTTATTCTTCCACTTGCGCTTTGCTCCCATGCCCATCTTCACTTTGGTCTTCGTCACATTGAAATTGCCCCACACTGCTATTTTTTCTCCGAGCCCGGTATCTGATGATTTTCTTATCTCGTCGGCCTTCTGTGCAAGAATATTGTCTGCCTGGTGTTGAGTTTCTAGATCCTTGTGCTGGGAATATGCGATGTCGTGTTGCTTGCACGCCTCGTCCAGTGCGTTGATGCCTGTATCGCAGCGCCGTGTGCCAACCTTTCAGCTAGCTTGGTTCCCGACCCGCAGAACTTGTATCCAGGACTGTTCAGCTCGAATTGTAGATTTTTGATCACCGTATCGACGATCCCACTTCCAGATATGGTCTTACTTCTTCCAGACATCATGGTGAACTGACCTAAAAACTTATAAGTACGCTCCTTTTATAAATTTCTGTTTCAGTATAGTTCTAGACTCGGAACAGTATCGATGTGTCCCATATTCAAATATATCTTTTCAGTGCAAACTCTGCCAGAGTCAGTTTACTCGGAGTGATAATTTTAAGAGACATTATATTACCAATCAAACGTGCTAGCCCAGTTAAATTAAATTGTACATCATTTCCATTCATGTTTATTTCTTAAAAAAAAAAAAATGTTTCTGGTGTGGAATAAGACGCGTACGTACGTGCAACAGGGCAGATTTAAAATATACGCACTCATTTTGAAAACAAATATCTATGTTTTATATAACCTTAAGATAATTTGCAAAGCATGAACACTTNACTCATTTTGAAAACAAATATCTATGTTTTATATAACCTTAAGATAATTTGCAAAGCATGAACACTTTTTTTTTAACATATAGAAGATACTGCTTCTAAGCTACACGACTTAATTACAACAGTTTTAGTTCACAAGGTTATGGCACCTCATGAAAAATATCCGCAATTTCCTCACTCAGCGTGAGACGCAAAATCATTTGTGCGGTATCTGTCTACCGCGGTAAGTTTTCGACCGTTTTTTTTATCGTCATTCATAAACTGAGCAGACGTAATCAAAACTAACGCAAAGTGTGAGTTTGCGTCGTGGACGAACGCAAAACTGCTTTTCGTCGCAGTTATTATACGCCCGCTGGACGAATTTTCCCAAAACAAGTAATAAAAATNACGAACGCAAAACTGCTTTTCGTCGCAGTTATTATACGCCCGCTGGACGAATTTTCCCAAAACAAGTAATAAAAATGACCGACGAAGCATGCTGTAAAGGCTAGAAGCAATTTGGTAAAGCCATCAACTTTAATGATAAGTATTTCTCGTACGTAATGAAACTTCAGTGCCGGCCATTTGCTTGTACGTAGAATGCGAATTCGAGTATTATATTGTTTGGTATTTTTACATCAGTGCATATAGTGTTCAACTGGGCGTTTCGATATGTCTGAAAATATTTTTTACTGTAATAATCAATACCATTAACAAAAAAAAATTTTTTATATTTTACTGGAATAAAATAAATAATCAAATTACTTTAAAGCACTCAAACATACGAAATATTTTCTTCATTTTACTCCTGAATATTAAAATAAGTTTCCTATAATTTTTTTTTTATGTTTGCTATGCAAAGTGTTAGATACTCCGTATTACGTACAAGGGCGTCACGCTACGATGTCTANACGAACGCAAAACTGCTTTTCGTCGCAGTTATTATACGCCCGCTGGACGAATTTTCCCAAAACAAGTAATAAAAATTACCGACGAAGCATGCTGTAAAGGCTAGAAGCAATTTGGTAGAGCCATCAACTTTAATGATAAGTATTTCTCGTACGTAATGAAACTTCAGTGCCGGCCATTTGCTTGTACGTAGAANAAGCCATCAACTTTAATGATAAGTATTTCTCGTACGTAATGAAACTTCAGTGCCGGCCATTTGCTTGTACGTAGAATGCGAATTCGAGTATTATATTGTTTGGTATTTTTACATCAGTGCATATAGTGTTCAACTGGGCGTTTCGATATGTCTGAAAATATTTTTTACTGTAATAATCAATACCATTAACAAAAAAAAANCCTAGTAGTTCCTTTTTGTTTGAGTTAGATACAGTGAACTTCTGAGCAACTGATGCAAGCTTCAGGTGAAAGTAATGTGTGTCTTTCATGGCGATGTTCATATTGTGGTGTGGCGGAAAATACAGGATGAAGGTGTAGGAAAGTACATAGGAATTTCAAAAGTGTTCATCTCCTAGTGGTACAGCCTGTACTTGAAGAAACTTGAATAAAACTCGAAGTTAAAACATCCCTGATGACTTATTTTTTGGGACTAAGTCTTAGAGTATGTATTTATGTTAAANAATAAAACTCGAAGTTAAAACATCCCTGATGACTTATTTTTTGGGACTAAGTCTTAGAGTATGTATTTATGTTAAAGCTGTTTATATAATGGTATTATAAATATTGACAGGAAATGTTGCCTCCTTTCTGGTTATAAAAACGAAGAAGAATAACATTTCTGTAAATATTTCATTTACAAACACAATAGCATTGTTAAATTGTATCGTTCAGCCTTCTTATCTTTCATAAAATTCAAAAAATAAATTCTTATAAACATGTTAAAAACCGTGGATATCTACACTTTTATGCGGTCTAAGTTTCTATCACACCAGAAAGTATTTCGTGGTCTGTGAATGAGACAAAATTTTGTTTCGCGAAAATAATTTAAATATATCAACTTTATGTTATCAGAAACGGAAGTCTTCTGCACCGAAGTGCTGCGAAACTTTTCAAAACTCAGAAAATGTAAATCAAGCCTTTTGATCTGCCATTTTCTTCTATTTTCCTTATGGAAATATTGCTCCGGCAGAATGGGCGAGATCTCTTTCTTCTTTACCGGAAATTACCCGCTTTCATGAAGTTTTCTTACATGAAAAGTTTTGTTGGAACTCTGGCGTGTTTCATCAGACAAGTTGCCGCTCAGTCGTACCACCCTTCTTTACCTAACATTTACTGTGATGTACACTTCTAAACATTGACGAATATTTAAAAAAACCCGGCAGCAAGCTATAGTGCGCAGGGAAATTTATTTATTGGCATACCTGTAATGTTTTGTTTTTAGGTGGTGTTCAATCAAACGAACTAATACCGGAGGAAATAACTAATGAAAAACCTATGCGCAAGTGTACATGATCTTAACTACTTTCAGCTTTGAGAGTGTTGTGTGTTTAGCGGGCGAAGCATTGCTTGAAAACTAGGATCTGGGATGTCTAGCACTAGCTGTGTTAGTAACACGTAAGTAAGTTCGAGATACAGTTTAGGGAGAAGATAAATGTGAATATATTTTGGTGAATTCGTCGATCAAAGGCTACATATAATTTTTCCCAAAGCATAAATATTGTACTAGCGCTTCCTCGACGTCACACTGTGCTCTTCTAAATTAAAATTAATTTGCTTACTTTCTTGGCGTACCTCTATCAACCTCCATATTTGTTTTAATTGTTGTTTCTGGATATTGCGGAATGTCAAAAGCTTCCAAACAGGAGTTTAAACATTGCAAAAAAATACTCACATTCTTATCATATGGCAGACAATTTTGACCAAGGTTCATTGTTTTGTGAATTCTGTATGTTTTGTCACAGCTCATACTTTATTTGTCACAAGCAAACCTGCCCGGCTTCGCCCGGTAACAATTTAGTTTTTACAGCGATACATTGAAAGACAAAAATGGTTACTGTGGGTCACCCTTAAAAAATAAACTTGCTATCGTGGATTTTTCTGTAGATATTTTTGAGAGATACAATTGTGTAGTACATGAAGTTGATGTATCTTTTATGGTTTAGTCATCGCAAGCCATGTAAGCGCCCTAAAAGCTGTTTTTTACGACTTGATTACAAACGGTTTGACATTTCTCTACTATTCTTAAATTGAATATAAATGAATTATACACCAAAACCTTTCTCAAGAAATTCTCTAAATGCTGATGAAAACCGCATCAAAATCCATATAGTAGTTTACAAATATTAAGCGAATAAACAGACAGGCGCGGATAAGCGACTTTCTTTTATACTATTTAGAGATACTGCGCCACCAGTTAAGCACACGTAAATAAAATTGGCCCATTAGAATTTTCGGGGCGAGTATCATCTCATGAGGACTCCTCGTAGCTCCATTTATAACAGGTTTTCACGCCATTACAACAACAAAAAAAAAATTTCTACTGACCGTCTGCGAAAGGCTTGCACCTTCAGAAATCTTCAAAAATATTCTACAAACAAAAAACTGATACCTCTTAACTCCACAATGAGATTTTAAATAGCGAAAAACTCTTACATCCACTACCTAATCTTTAAATCTGGTTTAAATATCACACAAGTCTAAATTATAAATACAATTTTGTTCCCAAGAAGCACAAAATTGCTTTCGAAGTCAACGACAGTATCTTTTNCGGGGCGAGTATCATCTCATGAGGACTCCTCGTAGCTCCATTTATAACAGGTTTTCACGCCATTACAACAACAAAACAAAAATTTCTACTGACCGTCTGCGAAAGGCTTGCACCTTCAGAAATCTTCAAAAATATTCTACAAACAAAAAACTGATACCTCTTAACTCCACAATGAGATTTTAAATAGCGAAAAACTCTTACATCCACTACCTAATCTTTAAATCTGGTTTAAATATCACACAAGTCTAAATTATAAATACAATTTTGTTCCCAAGAAGCACAAAATTGCTTTCGAAGTCAACGACAGTATCTTTTTAGTTTTTGCCTTAACCCTTTCAGCCCCACTTTAATTTACAATTTCAGGCATTGCAAACAAAACATTTATGATGGGTGCTGTACTTAAGACGACACAGCACTTGTCTCGTTGTGACAGCCAATAAACTGCAGGCGTTACGCTCGGCTATAGTTTTGAGTGCCAATTATGACCTAGACCAATAAGGCGGCCTGCGAGTCATTTAACACAGAGGTAAGATCATTGATCACTGAGCTCCGCAGCGTGCAGTCAGACCGAAAATTACACACACGACCGTAATTTACACAATTGCCTACACAGGGCCTGAATGGGATAGAATACCAGTTTTGGGAACGATTGGGTTTCCTTGTAAGGGTAGTATAGACAGGCGCAACGCATCTAGTTAGCTGGACGTTCGTAATTAAAGTGTTGGCGAGAAATTAAAAATAAATCATGCATGTTCTGCCCTTCAATAAAAAAGGCGTCTTTGTAAAATGTTCTCCTCCAAACTTTCTTCGCGGACAGAATTCCTCACACGCTCACGCGCACGAGAAGGAGAAATAAACCTTTGTATGGCAGTCCTCGCAAAGGAGCGAAGACATTGGCACTTTGGCCATACACAGTGCTGCCTATGCGGCAATCGTCACCTCCAGACTCTGTGAAATGTCTCCATTACTGCGCCAGATTCCTGCAAATGTGTAGAAGAAGCATTGCACGTTAGATCTGGTACTTTTCTCGAATGGGATTTGGTATGTTTTTCAGGGCACGAAAAATCTTAACGTTATTTAAATGTTACCAACAGTGGATATTTGAACGCAGCAATTTTAACATCACGCAAATTTCTAAATGCTTCCATACCGAAACTGTTTATTCACGTAACTCTCAGACACCGGATAGAGATCAAAGGGGGATGGATTGCGCCATCATAACTGTAGAACACTTCACGCGAAGCTGTTTAGAGATAAATAATTGAATTTCCTATACTTATCAGGGAAATTTGTCAATATACGGTTAAACTATCACTATTCGTATTTAATTTTACAACCTCTATCAACTTAAGACAGCACTTTCCAAAATTGGTGATAAAATTTTGCTTCCCTACAGCGATGCAAAAATCTGCAAGTAATACTTTAAATTCTTGACGTACATAAATTGCGGAGGAAATGTATTTATAACATTTTATACAAAATAACAACATTGTTAATAACGTATATATGGCTTGCATATACGTAGTCATAAATATACCGTATACTAATAACTGAATTATTTGTTTAAAATTTGCAAAAAGGGTGAAACACAGTGACACGTGTAGAGGAAAGTGGGGGAAATACGAACACCTAAGGAAAAACGTAAATAAAACAGTGGAATTTGATCACAGAGTTTCTTTATTGTTTAATTATAAAGTGTACTTGTCTGTCTAACGAATTCACTAATCAACATTTATATTTTGTTTAATAAATTGCAACATTATGAAAGAAAAACAAAACCCTTAGTGTTCGGTTTTACCCGACATTAGTCGGGTAAATACGAACACCAAGTGGGGTGATTACGAACTAACATTATTAACGACAGAGATCACATTTAAA
>NQII01001179.1:23289-40443 GCA_002778355.1 Clitarchus hookeri | reverse complement strand
AATGGCACAAAACAAATTAGGTTATATTTCTTTTGCCAACTGCGTCATTGTCATTTAGCTGATTAATATGTGATTATTCCACAATGTAAAAGCTAAATTACTATTGTAGATAAAAATAAAGCTACACCTACTTGAATTTACCAAACAATTACATCATAAACATACAAAATATTGATAATTGCATACCTTGATAAGTACGTGCATCCACGTCTCCCGTGTTGTTGACTGGCACTAGTGGTGGCGTGATCTCTGAAACGGCGGCAAGTAAAATGTGGCTATCTCTCTCTAACATATTAGAACCATTGAATTCGGCATTACCCCGCGTTCGCGTTTCCCCCACTCTCCCCTAAATATATTTATAAAGTATTATTTGACTTATATTTATGTCGACTGATTCAACGAACGAATAAAAACGGATTACGAGACACGTCAGTGGAGTCAAAATACTAATAACATTGCTCAGGGACTCACTAACGAGGAAGGAATAGGCCAAGGCTTGTAAGTAAGGAACCATCTCAGCGTTCGTCTGGAGTGATTTATAAAAACCATATAAAACCGAAAACAGGATGGCCGGACCTGGATTGCAAAAATGGCTCTCTCGATTGCAAGTCCGAAGGATTACCAGTGCGCTCCTCGTTTGGTACAACTTAAAGATATTCGCACTCTTGAAAGAGTTCATAATCCTCACATAAATGTTATTCCCACGTTCATTATTCACCCCACGTGTTAACAAATTATAGAATCCAGTATTTCTATTTCCTACTTTTAAAATTTTGTTTTGTTCGTTTTGTTTTGTCCTGTGATCTCCGCAGCTCACGATGACTGTCGAATGGACTCAAACAAATAAATAAATTGAAAAGAGCGATTCGTATCTGATAGTTGTAGTATGTCATGTTATAACATATCTTGCAGATATATTTAAAATAAAAATGGACGAAAATTTATATATACAGATCTAATTTACAGAAAAGTATTATTAAGTCCGGTGTTGTATTTATGCTTACTAATTTCCTATTCTTTAATTAATATTATAAGATCGTACACTCTGTTACACATTTTCTCTGTTATTGAAGGGTATTTTTGTCCATACCAAAGCAATTGTTTTTGCTGAAAACAAAACTATAACAAACGTATCGGAAATACGTCCACTGTTGTGCTCTTCAGAGGCAAAATCACATTAATAAGCGCCTATACATTTAAATATATATTTGTCAATTTTGCAATCTCATGCACTTAAATTTGATTTTGTAAGGTAACTGCACGAGACAACTGTGGAGTTTTATTAATGTTTATTTTGGAACTATAGATTGAACGTAAAAATTGTAAACTTTGGTTGGATGCTGAAAAGTATTATAACGCAATATTAAACTCAATTGGTATCTTACACCAATCCCTACTCATTATTTACATGAAACTTAAAAATGCGTAAAAAAAATTACTACACACACAATTTAAAAGTTACATGTAAAACGGCACTAAGCAGGAGAAATGACATTTTACTATAGTTGACTAGAAAATTCAGACTTCTTTACTTTCCACTCCTCAGTAAAAATGTATGTTCACGACAACAATGGCGGCGCCACGTAACCTGATGAGAGAGTGACCGTGACGACGTACGAGTTGCTAAGCTGTTGAGATGACTGCTCATTTTGTAAATAATTTTCCCCTGCAAAATACTTGTTGACTACTTACTTCGAGATTTTTAGCGTTGAGGAAACGTCTATTATTTTACCAATGTACAATAATTGCGAATACCTATATGACGATCATTTCCTACAATAATAAGTAGGACCATCAATAAATAATAGTGTGTGCTAACTTAGACATTATTCGGACATTTTCAAACAACTCCAGTTAAAGTAAAAAAGTAGGTTCATGTTTTTTACTGAAAGAACAAACAATTCTGCATGAACATTAGTAGATCTGAATGTAAACGAAAAATAAACAACCCCTGGTGGTGTGTGAACATGAATGCGTGGCTATGATTTCATACAATGTTTTTCTGTACAAGTTAGATAAATGAAATATATACACATTCATCCTGATATCTTTAAGCATACGACATTTACGTAGAGAAAATAAATTTGAATAAAACTAATATCTTCCGCGTTGAATCAGGAGTTGTATCGAACAATTGCGCCAGACCCTTTACATAATATACTGAAATTTAGTTTAGTTTTACATTATTTGGGAAACTCACTTTTAAAGGCCATTAATTTTTTCACTACAAAATTTACTACGTCAACCAAATTTTGGTCCTATAAATAAAATTGCATTACTGTTGAAGAAATTTGGAAGGATGAAGAGTACAAAGGAAAGAGATTTACAGAACATTGCGTGACAGTTATTTCGCAGGAACGTTGAAATTTGGAATACAGACTGTGAGATAACTTAGAAAAAAAACATTACTTTATATAACAATTTTTAACGTCTATTTATTTTTTAAACATCTAACTTTACTTGGCCTCGAGGAAAATTATAATGACACTGAGCGGAGAAAACAAAACCTAGAAATACGTAAAATTTTGCCAAGGCAATTGAGTGAAATCCAAGACCTAGTCACGTAAAGTGCTGCTATTTTGTAATTATTTTAAACAAACATTGTAAAAACTTTTTAGGTAAAATTTCCTTGCATGTAAGGGAAGGAAATTACCTCTACAGGTAAGGTAAAATTAACTCTTAAATGTAGAGTAAATTTACATAACAAGTTAAGTATTATTCCCTAATCGTACGGAAAAGTACCTGACATAAGTGTGGAAAAATCTCATACAATAATAACGATATTATATAATAAAATTACATTAAGATTAATTCCGGAGTACTAGGAACGTTTATTTTAATATTAGCTATATCATCAGATGAGTTGTAACCAAAACGGCAATTCTAAAAACCTCGTCACTTACCAGTGGATGGGCGCGAAAACTGGACCTCTGTGTCAGAGGGCTGATGCGCTATTCACTACACCACTACGACACCATAGCGTTATTAGTGATTATTAGCATACTAAAGTATTCGAAAAAAGAAAAAAAAAGAAGTATTCATTTAGGTTACCTGCAAATTTTTTAATTAATATAACCACGATTTTTTCCTAAAATATTTCTTATTATTAGCTTTAACATTCCCGCTATTCTAAGGGAAACTCCACGAATTATTCATTCCTACTGGAACTGGTTATAATAATTATTTTGTGTAACAGATTGCTTAGTTACTTTTGTGCGGTACAAAGCAAAGTTTGTGTAGAATTTCTTTAGTGGCTTTATTAGTGCTTTGGATTTAATACATTTATAAGTCTTTTAATATTTTCTTTGACATAAAGCTACGCGAGATAAGATAACGGCGAATATTGAGATTTAAACACGGGAACAAAAAGCTATCCTTTTTCCAGTCTCTTACAAATTTTCTTATTTCCTTTTTTTTTACAAACTTTTTTTTGTAACTGTTTGATAATATTGTATTTTACAAATTTTTTCTACCTTAAAATTAAATTTTATTGTTTATTATGATGTCTTCCATTAGTCCTACAAGCTGTCCAACATGGCGCCTCGTTTTGTTTCTTCTTCACGTCAAGCTGTTGAGACAATTCTGAGGAGATGTATATGTCGTAAGGTAGTTTTCCCATCTATGTACGGTACTTTTCACTGCCATGTAAGTGAATTTTACTCCACAGTGCGGTAATTCTGCCTTACAAGTAGAGAAAAATACGTTTCCAAAACAAGTTTACGAATATTACCTTACATTTGTCAAGTAATTTTTCCAATATTAGTTTACAGTGAAGGAAAGGTGGTACACAGTATGGGATTAGTATAAGGCAGATAGATAACTTAAAAAAAATTATGTTGTATTTACATATTGCAACGCACTGCAGTTGACGAATTGATAATTAACATTAACGTTTGTGAAAAATGCAACACCAAGAAGGATACATATGATTGAAATGAACTTTATACCACAGATTAGGTGCATGACAATACACAATTGACTAGGATTACAGAAATCTACATGATCTCTGTCCTTGAGAATTCAGTATGGTGTGAAGCCCCCACGTGCTGCAATCAGAGCCCCTAAACGTCGAGACATGGAATCAAAGAGAACCTTGATATGTTCCTGTAGAATCTCCAACCACGCGGTTTGTATGCGAGCCCACAAAGCATCAACATTGTTTGCTGGAGGACCGTACGAACAAGTCACCGACCAACTATATCTCAGACATGTTCGATGGGCGACATGTCAGGCGAACGTGCAGGCGAGGGAAGCAGTGGTACCCGTCGTTCATTGAAGGCTTGTACATTCCTCACCACATGTGGTGGGGCATTGTCCTGCTGAAATATGGCATGTGGAGTCGCCTGAAGGAGAGGCAGTACCTCGGGCTCTAAAACCTCCCTGATGTTACGGTTGCTGTTCAGATTGCCCTCAATACGTAGGAGTCAAGATCACATGTTATATATAACGGCGCCCCAAACCATTACACTTGGCGTTTATCCGCTATGCCACTCCACAATGCAGGCTGCCAGATTGATGTCACAATGATAGCGTCCACACGTATGCGGCCTATGACTATAGGAGAGGTTGAAGCGGGACTCGTCCGAAGACACTACAATCTGCCACTCGGCACGCCAGCGACGGCATTCACGTGCCCATTCCAGTCTGAGGCGTTTGTGGTTTCTGGACAATAGAAGCCGATGCAATGGCATGTATGCCACCAGTCCAGCCCGCAGAAAACGGCGTCGAACCGCCGACGCAGACAGGTCCACACCTGCTGCAGCGCTCCAGTGTCGAGCCAACGCTGTGGACGAGTCTGTACGGTCCGTTACGGTCATGCGGACAAGATTACGGTCATCCCGTACTGTGTTCACATTGCGTGCTTCAGCACCCGCTCGTCGCTGCGTACGACCCTCTTCTATCCACTGGTTCCACACACGCATCACTGTCGTAGTAGCATGCCCTGTACGAGCTGAAATGTTACGATATGACAAACCCGTTTCCCGGAGACCGATAATTATGCCCTGTTCGAACTCACTCACGTGCTGATATGGCCTCATTTGACGGCGACGAGGCATACTGGCACTTGCTTCCACTTCGTTTGATGGCTCTTCACTGACTGAGCTTGACGTAACACTGACCTTCCCTGTCACACAAGAGAGGGCGCTGTTGGACCTACGTGTACGCCATCTCTCTGCAAGCGTTATCACTTATTGCTGGTACACTGTTCTACACATCCTCTGAGTTTGGATTCATTCGGCAATTCTTTCTGGGTATTGCAATTTTCACAAACAATAGAGTATAATTGCAACAAGTAAAAAAAAAAAATTAATTGTTTTCATTTTAAGTTGAATTATTATAAATGTCGAGAACTGAAATCAAAATATTCTTTTCATTTTACCTGTTCTGCGTTACTCGGAAAAGTGAGTTAGTATAAATTTATCTCTACAAAACCTTTAGATAATGTGAATAAACTTGTACCATTATGTTTTCGGACAAGATAATACAGTGGTGGATGTTTTAAAAAGTCCTGTGCTAATATATATGAGTAGCTACTATACAATCAACCGAATTATTTAATATTTTGTATTTATAATAATTCTAAGAATACCACAGAAAGTAAAACAAATATTTAGGAATATATTAATTGGGTTTTACCCCTAAAAATTTTGATTGTTGTTGAACACACGCCCGTCAAAGTTTACATTTCTTTACACAATTTTTTTTTGTAAAAATACTGCATACTCCAAAGTCAACAAATACGTTTTCACTTTTATATTGGGTAGTTGCAAAAATGTTTCAGGAAATCCCAAGTTACGTAATACCTTAACAGCTATTCCCAGTGTTCGTTAGAGCCTTGCCCGTTTGATAAATCAAAGACGGCCTCTTGCAACATTTCAAACAAGCGTTGTTGCCCATTAACGACAAGTTTAATTTTACTAAAAGAGTCTCTGATGAGCGGGGATGTGTTCACAGCCATTTACTCTATGTATTTATGTGAAAACCTTATTCAAAAGCAAAATTATTGCCTGGCTGTCAAAATATTCCAGTTGATATAAAATGGTCTTGTTTTCAACCGCATAACATATTCTGGATCATTGCTTATTTACTTAAGATGTCTTTGTTTTTGTAGAACATAACAAGGCAAAAATATTTTTTTACAGAACTATGAACGAAGGTAAGAGTATATGAAGTTAACATACAGCTACGATCTGATTTTTTAAATGTTGTAACAGTACCATAGTTTTTTTTAACATCTGTTTATAAAATGTTTACATAAAAATACTGTAACATAAATTCTTTACTAGTGTAGTTGATTTGTCAGATAACTGGTTAGTATGGGTCGGAGTGATAATGACGATTTTTAATTTTTGCAACTTTAGTCTTATAAATAAGATACGATATACAGTTTGCAACTATGTTTTTAACCTGAAACATGTCAAACGTAAAACAAAAGATAAAGTGCTCTACAAGGAACTGACGCACACCATGTCAGTTAATAATTTTTATAATCAATTACTGTTAAATACTTTTAGAATTACAATGGTGATAGTTCCAGCATACATACATTCTTATGACTTTGCGAGATATACTCGACCGTAGCTCAGTTTGTGCTACATTTTCTCATTGTTTAAGGTTTGAAGGCGCAACATACATGAACTTTATTCCTAACGCGGTTCCCTAGCGCGGGACAGGCTGAGGAAAATTTTAGTGGTTTACATGTTTAATGATCTTAGCCGTGTCTCGGCCACCTTTCCCGATATCGCCTTCAAATAAAAAAAACACTTTTCTATCTTTGCCAGAACCACATCTCTAAAAAAGATTTTTTATGAAAATTTTTAACTCCTCTGAAAAGTGCGGGTAAATTAATATTTATTGGGACAACCAAAACACAATAACATAAACGCTTGTTAATTTACACGGACTTTCTCTTTTGTAGCTAGGTTACTCCCTTCAAAATCGTGCAACAATAACAATAAAAGCCAAAAATGGTACATATAAAATACTTCTTGCCGTATGACATTACTGAAACTACTGCCTATAAACCCCGTTCAACTCGCCACACTATTCGTCTACGACCGACCGGTAATGAACGTTTCACTGTACGGCAGGCGTGACCGGTGTATTTTATACCAACAGCACGGTGTTATGCCTGGAGGGTTATGATAGCAGGGGACGACTTACGAACCAACACATAACCTAACTTACATTAACACCCATGCCTCACCTGGAATTGGAACCCGGAACCTCCCGCACCCCAGACCGGCAGCGCACCAAGCGACTGCGCCACAGGAGGTCGGCTTGAGATGTTATTAGCTTACTTTAACTTATTAGAAATTAGGCAAACACGGACGTTTGACTGTCTATGTATGACTGCTTGTTCCTTCTAACATTTCTTTAGCAATGCAACAGACTCTAACAAAGTTTCGAATTCCCATGACCCTAACCTCTTTCGTCGCGACGCAGCCTTTCATAAAAACACGTCTTCTGTATTTAAAGAACATGCATACTTTTCGGAGCATGCGCCGATAAAAATGTTTTATTGGATAAAGAAAAGTTTGGCACAACTAAATTAATTGTTTTCAGGGCAATTAAATATCTTGTTTATGAAACCAAAATAATAATTTTCTTGTTCATATTTGTATGCCACAAGCTTGTAAAATTTGGCTGGTTCAACAAAATATTTTTTTGGCTCTATGCATATCAAACAGTTTCGCTTATCATAAAAAAATGAGACCACGACCGGGTTTTGAACCCTGCACATTTTCACTTGAATGCTACGCCTTAGCAACCTTCTATATACATATTTATTTTACAAAAAATATTTATTTTAATGACAAATGTAACAAAACATATAGGTTAACACAAAAGTAAATAACATAATAAATGCCTTTTAGAGATTGTTCATAACAATAAACATGAACTAAAATAGTTTACAAGTTGCATAACTGTGTTATATGTCAGTTTTAAGAGTTGTGTACCTATCCGTGTGTTATATGTCACTTTTAGGAGCTGCATATCAGTTAAGTACTACAAAACATACATTAGAATATTTACAATTATTAAATTTTACAATGAATTACAACACAGATGCAAATAAATGAGATAAGGTCCATAATATGTACCCAGCACTTAACTTAGTATCATTTCCCAGCGGTCTTCACGTACAGTACAACAGAGGAACTAACGATATTAACCAAATGCGCCATTTGACTGATGAGAAAGCTGTTAAGCAGAAGTCATAGTATTTGTCAGTCATAGCGAGTGGTAGATGTATTTTACTCCAAATCCATTATTTTTAATAGCCACAGACACAAAGCAGGTAAAAATGGATAATGTTCATAAACATCGACATGCGCCAACGAGAGTCAACAATGTAGCGATGATAATCTGACATTCGTATGCGATATTATATTTAAAAGAAAGAGGAATATATTTAAGGCCCACTTAAAACTCGCAGAATTTACAAACACTAGGCGCTGGAATCGCCATCGGCGGCGTAATAACGGCGTAATAAAGTCGAATATTGTTCTGTTAGCAAAAATAATCTCCTGAAACGTGGATAAGGAGGAATACATCACTAGCGATGGTAAAAATTTGTGTAGGAAACCATCGCGACAAGGACGCTTCATGCGCGCGTGTCGTAATTATGTGTAGAGCAGTGTCAGGGGAGAATTACATATCACACACATTATTTACTTCTAAATGTATTTTGAAGTGACTATCCTTCGTAGGTAAGGGGTCGATTACGAAGCAAAACGAAATAAAATCCTTAGCATTCCAAGAGTATATGGAGAGGAAAGCCACAAAGATAATAACTATTCGTTTAATTAAAAAAATAATAATATTGCCAAGATTTATTTATTTATTGTAGACGCACTATTGCCGTAGGGTTATTTTTTCGCACTGTTGCATGAATTACTCTACCGAGCTGTTTGGCAGTTATAATTTTGCCTACGATATGTACATATATAGGCCCTTTCGGTTAACAAAAGAGGTTTCAGGGCATATACGTACTTATGTTTTGCGGAGAAAGCAGGCTGCTAGTTTTTTCAGAACTTCTTGTACTGACATTGAACTTTTCCATGTGGAGACCAAATTAGTTCGTTAATATAAAACTTCTTCAATGCAAAATTTTGGATTTTTTTCTCTGCTCTGATTCGACATCTGAACTGCTGCATCGTTTTAACAGCTTTTTAATACGAGATACATAAAGGACGAAAGTTTACGTCTTCATGATGATAAAATGAAGGAAACGTCATGATTAAATCTTGATACTTGATTCATACGCAATGTTTCTGAAGTTTGATCAAAAGACCGGGGAAGAATTTATGAAACCACAAAGATCACATAATCTCAAGTAAACACGGATTAAGGAACGCCATGTTTGGCCAAGTTTGCGAGAGAACTAATAAGGGTTATCATGTTGTGCTTGGCAAATTTATGAAATACGAATCTCGTTGACGAGCTAACGCTAGTACAGAATTAGAACAAATCTGACAAATATAATTGTACTTATGTAGTATTAAAAATAATTAGAATAACTATGTTTTATGTCAACATCAATATGTTCTGTGCTACAGTTTTGGGAGTATATTCTCAATTACACTGAGGGGAAATTGTCATAAAATATTAAATTTAATCTCGCAACGTCTTAAAATATGTTCATGGTTAATTGAGATCTCTTCAAATCCCTGCTTACGATCTACTTCCTAACCATTTTGCATTATTCCGACGTATGTGAATTTTGCGTTGCTAGGGACCCTATCACTTTGGTTGTGCGTTGACAAATATAAACGGTGAAAATTTGTAAAAATGGAGATATGATACTAATATGCCAACTCTTACAGATACGTGCATACATCTCACAAAAAATAAATTGAATAAACCTGATGTGCACAAACGTTAAAATCACACGTTAAAGCTTGGAATTAAGTTTGATACATCGCTGCAAACCTTGGTAATAGCATGTCAATGAGAGTGCCCGTAAAATATATAAGGTTAGGAGCAAGGACTTCTTCCAAGATTGATTTCAAAAGTTTTCAATTATTCGTAAGCTAGCTATAATGAAAAGATCAGACTGGTAAGGTTTAACTTCTCGTTAACACTGCGGCCATTAGAAACTTGTTCTATGAAGAGCGAACAGGGGAGGAATCGGCCATGACCCGTATATAATGTACTTCGGAAAACCACGGAAAACCGAAATCGTCATGGCTGAACCGGTCATGGCACCCAGGTCCTCTCAAATGCGAGCTTATTGTGTTAAAAGCTGGTTGACTGAGCACTTTTGAAATCAACATTTGAAAAATGCCTCTGCCCATACCTGCGTATATTTTAACAGGCACACAGAGTGGCATGCGGCCAGTAAAGTTGGCAGCGACGGAGTTAAATTAGTTACACAACTTTACGTTGAATTAAAAGTATTAAGTTAACATTTTTTATACTGAAATTATTATTTTTTTACTATCTGTTTTAATCCATATAAATGTAAGAATTGGCAAAATTGAAAATATTTACTTTGACGTGCGACGTCTTTTGGAATAGAAACCTTGCTGACGCCCCTTTTTCGAGAGAAGTGGGAGTCAGTCAATCATTACCGCCCAGAGACGTTAGTTAGAGAGAGCAATCAGTTGAATATCGCCACGCAGAGAGAAGTCAACCGCGCCGAGGGGGCCGGGGGCACATTGGACCCTCGGCCACGTCAGTGGGTCAGTAGAGCAGCAACCACAGTGAGACGACACCTAGTGCGGGCCTGTTTCCAAGGCCGCTCCACACCACCGGAGCTCACCCGCCCCAGCTGACATCACACCAGCACCAACAGCCGAGAAAGCTAAGTATGGAGTCACCGCCCCGAGACGCCCCAGTTAATACGAGTAGCCACATTAGCGTACCACACCTCTCAAGTGCTGCTGTATTTTATTTGTGTTAAATTCGAGACAATATATTCGTCCTTAAAAATGAAACAGTAAAAGACTTCATTATTGCAAACCCCTTAACCTTCAGGCATCATATAGTCTATGCCGGGAGGACGTAACATCGACACTATAAGCCACCATGTCTTCCACAGTGGCGGTACAGCGTCAAGCTAATTTGGCGCACAATTGTGGGGCCTAGACAAGCCCACGTAAAGTTAATTTGGCGGCCGGACCTGGGGCCCAGCGCTATTTAGTGCAGCATACCTCAAGTTAATTTTGGCGTACAACTGTGGGGCCTAGAAAAGCCCACGTCAACTTCTGTGATAACTTCGCAGTTTCACTTCACTGGCGCATGAATCATGTGAGCAGGTTTATGGTAATGTTACCACTACAATAAAGGATACACAAAGTAGATACAAGTAGATCTTAAGAAGGGATTTAAAAAGTGCTCAATTTACCGTGAACACCTTATACCTCTAAATCACCTCGCTCGGGCGCTTAACATATAAAAATATTAATATTTAGTTAATTTCTGTAAAATAAGCTTGCACTGTATAACCAGCTAACACTGTATAAATGCATATATGATAGATATATATTTACGTGGCTCGTGTCCTAGGTACGTTATATCTCAGCAGAAATGAATGAAAGAAGAAACTCTGAATATGAGAAAATGTGTCTGGCACACGGTTCTAAATTACAGTATGAAATATTAATACAAGTAAACCACTGTAAGATGTAAATATTCTATCATATAAAGATACTACGATGTAGAGTAGGCTGGTCATGTTTCACTAGTATCGCAACTGAATTAAACGTCACTTATCAGTAGCAATGATATAGAGCTGTTTATAGGGTATATCATATTCACCTGAGTACCTGAGTACTGGACACTTTTGGTCCTAGGTTTAAGTATCCCTATTCCAAAAATAAATTCTTCAACTTCATATTTCGAACTAAAATAATTTTTTCCCTCGCTTTTGTAGGCACGTCCTCTTTCGCTGTAACTCTCGCACAAGCACGAGAATGGGAATTATTTTCTAAAACAAATAGCAAACGGCAGTGAGGTGAACACCATAAATATCTGGAACCAAACGTACGAGAAGCCAGTGTACGAACAGTGTTTTAAATCAGTGCAGTGGTTCGAAACTTTTTTATGGAGGACGATACGAATAGATGCCACACGGCGTTACGCCGCAGGGAAAACAGAGAACCTGCCTTTTCTAAATCATTCCGCTACTCGAGGGCCGCTCCGCGAACACGAACAGCCAAAGTACAAAAACCATTAAGATAACGAACTTGATTATACGTACTGGGAATAATAATAACCATATTCTAAACTTGGCAGTTGTTTAAACAAAGTATTCGCTTGTTTCTGCATGTCAGATAAAGTTTAAAATGACTAGTTTCGATGTAAAACTGATCTAGATACCAGAAAAAAGTTTATGATCTCTAAAATTTACATTTTCTAACATGCCGCCTGTGCAAATCTAAAAAATGAAAAAAAAGAAAGGTTTATTACATTAAGTAATTTCCTACTTTAAAAATACGCCGATATATCTTTTATTTTTGCAGAACTGATTACTAACTTAATATATTCGTTTGTATACTGGGTTACATAATGTTAACGAGAAAACTATTTTAACTCTGAAACTGTGACCAAGTTAAAATTAAAGTGCTTCTGAAATGTATATATTGTTTGGCCAGTTCCATGCATACAATTGTGTTGCAGGCCGGCCACACTTGCTTCGTTTATCTCGGAGCGACTCCCGATCTAGGATTATGAGGTGAACGTCAAAGCATTAGCGAAAACCTTACACTCCTTGTTCCTCGTACCTTCACCATGAAACCTTTCGCAGTCAATTGAAAAACACACAGTTCCCTTCGCATTTTGGTATATACACTGACAAGAAAAAGAAGGGGGAAAAAAAAAAAAACTGGTATAGGCGTTCGTATGCAAATAACAGAGGTATGGAGCCAATCAGAGTAACGCAATGCGGTCGGCAACTAGATCGGTTACTGCTGCTACAATGGCAGTTTATCAAAATTTAAGTGAGTTTGAACGTGGTGTTATAGTCGGCGCACGAGAGATGGGACATAGCATCTCCGAGGTAGCTATAACATTTGGATGTTCGCGTACGGCCATTTCACGAGTGCACCGTGAATATAGGGAATCCGGTAAAGCATCAAATCTTCGACATCGCTGCGGCCGGAAAAATATCGTGAAAGAACGGGACAAACGACGACTGACGAGAATCATNGGGGGGGGCGCTCACGATATTAGGCAGGTGTACCAGTTTTTTTGGAAGTAATGTTACCCACGTTAAGAGTCACAAAGGAGAACTGATGTGTCCCGAAAATGATGAGAAACGGTAAAGGCATAAAGTCGCAGCAGAAATTTTCCAAATTTTGATACGCGTAGGTACTCATTTCGCTTTTGTACGGAAATTAAGCGTGAAGATATTTCAACGCTTCTTCGGCGCTGAGGTCAACCTGCAAGAGTCATGCGATTAGAAACTTAAAGTATATGCAACTCATACCCAAATTATACTTGTTTGCTTCTGAATATAAGTAAGTATCATTACAGAAAAAATGTAATGCAGTTTTATAAAGGTTGTTTTTTTTTAAGCCCCATGGCTTTAGAATCGAACTGATCTTGAAAACAGGTCTTGCCACATAAGCAGGAATTTCACTTTTTCGTGCCATAGGCCATCATTTTTATTTAGAGGTAACTACTGACAATTTATCATTACTACAACATTCAGTTTACAGATTTGTTAAACATTTTTCCCAAATTTTTAATTGCATTTTTATTAGGTAGTTGTAAATTTATTAATGTTTTAAATTTTATATTATATTGGACACAATAAGACGTCAATATTTACGCGTGTCCGTACTGCAGGGTAAGCTAAGCAGCTAAAACCCTATAGCCTCAGTTTCAAAAAGCACATTTTCATCTTATAAATTTAAATAAGAAGGAAATCAAAGAATCCATTAGGTGTGTGGGACTTAGCTATAGATTTCACTTTCACGCCTGCCTGAAAAGGGGTGAATTTGTGGCTGAAGGAGGGGGGTGGGAATGAGACCAGCCGTGATCCGAGGATATACTCAGAAGGCGGCCTGGCCTACCTTGAAAACAGATAAAGACGTTTTCGTTTAAACGCCGCTCGCTGTAACGGAAAGCAAAGCGAATCCGAGGAGTCCTGTAAATTAAGAATTTTACTGCTCTCCACTTTCTTTAAGATAATTAGCCACTGGTGTTTTATTGCGACAACTTGCATTCATTTTACAGTTAATGGATTTAATTTAAATTGAATTTTAAATTACCAAGACTCCTAGGCGAGAATTTGCTAACGTACGGCAAAGAAAATTAATTTTAAAAATTTGCCTTTTTCTGTAAAACCACCACCAAGGGAATGTTACAAACTGCTAGGAAAAAAAATTGATGTAAATGTTTTTTGGTAAGCTTAAATTAAGTGTATTTTAAGAGTGCCATCGAAGAAGTAATTATTTATAGCTCTAATTACATAGCTTTAGAGACCGTGTGCTTTTATTTGAGTAATTTGTTGTAATTTTGATACAAATGTAACGCGTTTCCTGGGGTGTAAATTGTTTCTCCATTATATTATTTTCCGGTTCGCAAGGTAAACTGGCACCCCAAGAATATTTGGGTANTGGGGTGTAAATTGTTTCTCCATTATATTATTTTCCGGTTCGCAAGGTAAACTGGCACCCCAAGAATATTTGGGTAGTTTAGTTTTACATAAAATAGGGAAGTTAGTATAATATTTAAGTAGTTTGAAAAATCATTGCATGAGTTTCTTTTATATTTTATTTTTGGAACATATGCAGGATGTGTCGCTAAATACAGGAAATATCTGTGGATAATAAACTTCAAAATNTGGGGTGTAAATTGTTTCTCCATTATATTATTTTCCGGTTCGCAAGGTAAACTGGCACCCCAAGAATATTTGGGTAATTTACTTTTACATAAAATAGGGAAGTTAGTATAATATTTAAGTAGTTTGAAAAATCATTGCATGATTTTCTTTCATATTTTATTTTTGGAACATATGCAGGATGTGTCGCTAAATACAGGAAATATCTGTGGATAATAAACTTCAAAATANATATTTTATTTTTGGAACATATGCAGGATGTGTCGCTAAATACAGGAAATATCTGTGGATAATAAACTTCAAAATAAGTGTGGTAAATGTGAACGTGAAGTGCATGTTGCTAGGCCTATTTCACTGCTGACATCTAACTCACGTCGGACACCAAGCGCTTGACTGGCTAATCTTACTGTATGCAACAGCAGTTGCATGTACTACTCAAGGATGACTTGCTTGATCTGATACACCGAATGTGGTCCCTGTTTGATGGGAAGCCACCCCGTTTCAATAGAGTGACCATTTCAGCAGAGTATGGGGCGTGCAGGACCAACCGCCTGGCCTGCACGTTCCCCTGATTAAAACCCAGTGGATCGTTACCTTTGGGAACATCTCAAAATCATCGTGTACGCAGCACCTGTTACGAACNCCCTGATTAAAACCCAGTGGATCGTTACCTTTGGGAACATCTCAAAATCATCGTGTACGCAGCACCTGTTACGAACATCGTAATACTTCCGCAGCGCGTGAAGTAAGGTTTCCAGCATATCCGTGGCACATCTGGAGTGTTAGAACGTACCAAGAGAGTCTCTGATGCGACGTGTGCAGGCTTGCNTTCCAGCATATCCGTGGCACATCTGGAGTGTTAGAACGTACCAAGAGAGTCTCTGATGCGACGTGTGCAGGCTTGCATTCACATGCAGGGTGGGCATTTCAAGCACTTCTTGAAATAGTGAATCAATGCTGGTATACACAGGTGGGGTTGCAGTGACATGAACTGAGGGGTATCTAGAACAGCAATTTACAACTCCAGTAGAAACTTGGAAGGCCTTACCTCGGGAACCATCGAACCTAGGATATGTGTTTATACGAACTTTTTGTTTTGTTTTGAGGTGTACTTCCCATATAAATCGACACGTATCGTACAGTGTGCGCTAAGTATGGTTAACGTTTTTACAAACAAGCTCCATAGGCTTCATAGTTGAGGGTTAACTCAACCCGTTCGGTAACGCATCAATTTGTGAGCCTAGGTGTTGCAATCGTGCAATATTTTGATGAGCACTGTACTTGTGTCTGGTGTACATTTTGCAGCCAGTGAACAACGTGCTGAGTGCTCAAAGACGTTACAGTCAGCCATGCATAAACGAGAATTGTGCTTACGTTCACGTATCAGATTGCCCGTCGCGAATACTCTCATGGCATTGGCTACCGATTACTCGCTGTGTATAGCACTGGCCATAAGAACTCTTTATGTGCAACATGTCCACGATCGTGGGCGCGGTGACTGAACGGGTTAAAACTTTAAGAAATTTCTTTCGAATGAAACTGGTAATTCTTGTCAGTATTTGATTCACGTCCGTCGCTAAAATTGAACCTTAAGAGTATACCTAATTACTTGCATCCATTTGCATTTCTTTACACCGATCATAAGAATAAAAAATAAATTAAGGTGCTGTAAAATATTACATNTACTTGCATCCATTTGCATTTCTTTACACCGATCATAAGAATAAAAAATAAATTAAGGTGCTGTAAAATATTACATTACTATGACTAAAAAGAAACGTCCCGGCTGACACACATTCGTCAACGCACAGCCCAAACCGCTGGACGCAGACACATGAAAATTTAGGAATGGATCCCCTTATGGGCGCAGACGTCCATTGAGAAGGAATTGTTCGAAATTCAGACCCTAAGAGGGTGAAAAGTGGTATTTTCAGGCATTTGCAATAGATCGTCGGCCAAGTGAGATGTCGTTATGCTATTAACTTCAAGGAGTTGCGTATATAAATACCCAAAACGATTTTCAGAATTTTTCGAAATTCAGCCTCTAAAAATATGCAAGGTAACATAGGTTTTAGATGAAGTGTTACCTATATTGCAAAGTTCATACGTTTGTAACTTTCAAAACAACATATTTAAAAACTTAAACGGAAAAGGCATCAGTACGTAGGAAACTTGTCTTTTAATGTGAAAATAAGCTTCTTTTCCCTTACAGTTGCAGCAGAAGTTATCAGGAAAGGCACGATCAGTGATTAAACAACTTATTTTCATAGGTTGTGCGGTCAGTGAAATGCATCACGCCACGTTCTTATTTTCCTTATAATATTCCAAAAACGAATACAAACTATATTCTGCACTGCAGT
>NQII01001179.1:0-21021 GCA_002778355.1 Clitarchus hookeri | reverse complement strand
CGTGTGTGTGCGTGTGCGCGTGTGTGTGCGTGTGTGCGTGTGTGCGCGCGTGTGTGTGCTATCATAAGTAACAGTCGAGGAAAGAAGTTTAGGCTTACACTGGGGATTAACTGTTTCATGCACTTAACGTTAAGACAATTTTGCAATATTTCATGTTTAAATGACTCCGATTTCAGTATTCAACAACAAAATTACTACAAATGTTTTAACATTTCATTGGTTGTATTCTACAAGTTATTTAAAACTACAGAGATAATTTTGCGAATACACGGCGAGATCCACTCCAAAAAAGTACATATTTACAGTTACATCGCCATTAGCTGACCTCCCGTGGCGCAGTTGGTTGGTGCGTCGCTGGTATGGGGTGCGGAAGGTTCTGGGTTCGAATCCCAGTTAAATTAAAGGTGATAGGTAATAAGTTAGTTTGTAAGCNATACTTCGCCATTAGTGAAACGTCAGGGCCTACTATATTACATTATTACTATACAAAGTACAATTTAAGAAACGGGTTATAAATAGTTTATGTAAGATAATGTATCATTAATAAATGCTAAAAAAAAGTGCACCATGGGCGTTAATACAGCCATACAGACGTCTTTCAATGGATGGCTGCAGCTTTAGAAAAACGTCTTTTCGTTCGGGCATCGTCTATTTGCAAATGTGTCCACGTACAGACGCCTCGCCACTGCAAGATTACAGTAAGCGCGCCCATACATTATGATCATTCCCGTCTTCTCTGCATACGTGTACTCCGTTTCAATGCATATGCACGTGTCTGGCGATACAACACATCCGCCACTCTGTGCAAACACAACCGGACTGACCGGCACACTGCTGCAGTGCCCGCATCTGGCAAATACATGGGCCCTTCACGATCAAGTGAGCACTTATGACGCCCTCCTTACTTTTTCCTTTCAGCAATTTTTTGATTCTTTAACCACCTTTTTTAAAAATAAATATTGCCATGAAAGTAATAAACACTGTGCATATTATACTGCACTCTGCATTTAACGTCCAAGGCTNCCTTACTTTTTCCTTTCAGCAATTTTTTGATTCTTTAACCACCTTTTTTAAAAATAAATATTGCCATGAAAGTAATAAACACTGTGCATATTATACTGCACTCTGCATTTAACGTCCAAGGCTACAATAAAACATATTTATTGACTATTATTCCAAATGAGAGGGCTTTCAAAAGTTCTCACTTTACCGTGAATAGACCATACTCCGTCCGCCGTAGCAAGGCCCCATAGCTTCAGAGGGCGATTACGCGAAAGGGAAGCTGAATCGGCCATATAATTACCAACATTTTTTCCTTCACCTATTACGACGTACTATCCATCCTTCAAGCAGTGCTAATTTTTTTTAAAACCATCTGTATGTACACAACAGTGTTATCCTAAACTAAAGGGATAAACTTTGTGAGATGATTCGTTATGGAAAATGAGGTAGGAATAATACGACCTATCACCTAACGTGATTATTAACGGAGATACACATCTTAGAAATTTGATAATTACAAGCAGTTATTCGCAAAATGGCAAAAACCACGCCTTAAAACAATTAATTCATGAATGGTGCTGGCCTGATACATACGTTATTTCTGAACATTTGTCGAATGTTTATTTATAAATACCCATGGGGAACAGACTTTTGTTGCTTAATAACATAAGAACAACACATTTCTTAACAAGCGATTCACAAATTTGTATACAGTTTGTTCTGGAACTCAGTGCCCAAACTCCAGACATAGTTTATTTGGACCAATAGTAATACAAAAGCCCTTGACACTTATATCCAAGGACGTATTTTAAAATTAAGTAATTGTGTTCAAAGTGGCGGCGTACAACGCCTGCTAATCAAGGCTATCCGAACACTCGTATAGGACGAGTTGCATATGAGGTAGGCGCGTAACACCTCGTATGTAATAATTTAGTGTCGCGCACCTACACAACCTGTGCAACTTGTCCATCACTCATTATCGCACAGTAATGTTCTCCAGGCGTTGTACAACACAACTTTGCATATAATTAAATTATATAAAAATGCTTTTCCGGATATACGTGCAAAGGGGTTTAGTATTACGATTGGTCCAAATAAACTATGTCTGGAGTTTGAGCATTGAGATTCCTATCATCCGGTACAGTAATCTGTCTTCAGTAAACACAAACACAACTCATTTGAGGTTCGCATCTAAGTCACTTTGCACCTTCAGCTGTTGTGGAACTAGTTACGACTCGAATTTGAAACAATTGTAGTTTCATGGTATAATTTTTCAGTATGTTTGGAAAGACAATTCCGGCCTCGGTGGCATGGGTGGAATGAGTAACTGAGGAGTGCCAATTGCAATTCTGGCATGACAGGAAGTTTGCAGGTGTGTGACCACGTATACTGGTCGCCAGATACGTGCGAGCTTGAGCATCATCACAAGGAAAGGAGACGTCGCCGACGAGTCCTAGAATACGCGAGAAAGAGCGCAAGAAGNCGAGCAGATTAGAGCCTCCCGCGTTATCCCGTTCAGACCCAGTGTACAAAATTGTGTACATTACGCACGTGTAGGTAACATTTGGTATGTACTGTGAAGCTCAATAAAAAATTATCTCGCCTGTGGGTAAACGATTCACAAAACTTCTTACTGGTATAGGTCACAATTGGTTCATACAACTGCAGCCGAACATATAGCCTGCCACTCATTGGCTGTGACAACGAAAAAAGTGGTGTGTTGACTAAGTGCAGTATGCGTCATAAAATCACTAGTTTGCAAAGTAAAGTGGGTCTGAAAGTATTAAAGAATAAGAGGAAGCATTGTCCGTGGTGACCACGTTTCAGTCACACATATTCTCAAAGCTATCCACTGTTGTCGACGAGAGTACGCCACTACACAGAGAGAAAAGTATGTACCAGCCAACAAAATATTTGTTTGTATAAGGCTAAGAAATATAGTTAGTTGACAGAACAAAATACTAAATAAATTTTGATCATTTAACAAAATATACGCTTAAATGGACAAAAACGTCTGCGTTGGGCCAAGATAAATTAAACTGCCAACCAAAAATATTCAGTTGACTCAACTGTGTACATTTGTTTGGCCACTCATTTGATTGCCTTCGATCGAAAACACATATCGAGAGTTTGTTTGAATTTTTTTGACAACCCGTATAGTAACAGTGTTTGTTAGTGAATTGAATAATCTTAATAATAGTGTAAATATCCCAATAAAACAGGTAAAGCGGGAAACTAAAAAGTAAAGATGTAAAACTTGGAATATTTATTAGCGCAGTGTCAAGTTTTCGAGAAGTACATATTTGAAAACATTCGTATTCCATGAGTATCGATTGTAGCCGAGGTTTCTAGGGCGTAGCGCTCGGGTTTAAACGATATAGGTTCGAATCATGGCCGTGCTTCCAGTTTGTTTAATATTGACGGAAACTGTTTAATGCATGCAGAGTCAAACAAATATTTATTAGCACATACCAAATCTTTGTTTGGGTTAACCAAATAAGAACAACGAAATAATTTGTTTTCAACAAGAAATGATTCATCGTCCCTATACAAACTATTGATTTGGTTGTGCCAAACAAACTTTGTTTGATTCGAGAAAACATTTTCCTCATTGCATCATATTTGGTTTCACTGTAAACACTACACAGATTTAATCTTATTTCATAGATTCTTAGAGCTTTGAAAACTAATTTACCTTCGCAGTGCTGAACGTATTGAAGGAGTCGATGTTTTCCGATCAGACAGTAGGAAGAAACCCACGCTGTGTTCTCAGGCTTCCGGCCCCTCATCCGTACTCTCTACACGAGACAGTGGCCCACAGTAGGGGTGTCTGTAACCGTAGTACAGTCTCGCAGATACAGGATGATACACAGCGCATAGCTTGAGGCACTCTTTAAAAGAATAAGAGTAATCGGAATATAACGCAGGTGTATCGTAAGTGAAAATTAAAACCTTTTTCACCTGGCACAATGTAAGAACATGAAGGAGTTACAGCCACCATAAAAAAAGGCTTGTTTTTAAAATGGGTGACTCGAACGGTATTCTCGCATTGTTAAAAACTGCATGCTCTGCGCNAGGCTTGTTTTTAAAATGGGTGACTCGAACGGTATTCTCGCATTGTTAAAAACTGCATGCTCTGCGCATTACACACAATGCTGGTCGGAGCACGCGAGCAAGCAGAGGCTGCGGAAGCAATCAGTAGACAGGGGAAATTCTCTTCGCGGTGAATACCTTTGGCTGCAGGGGCTGCACCGCGGCGGGGCGTAACGACTACAAGTCTTTTGTGTAATGCTTGCAAAGTTTTCTCATTTCCCCGCTCCAGATATATTGGCGTGTAAACTCTGCCGGCGTGGGGCGGGAAGAAAATATTCAACGACTGCTGTAAAACGGTCAGGCTGCTTACGACGATGCTATATATTCTATTCCTCCCGCCCCTCCTCACACCTGCAGCCGCCGGGCATGCTTAATGCTGCTAAAACGAACACTCGTCTGATGTAGCATAAAAAAAAAAAATACAACAGCGAAGTTTTTCATGGGGAAAAAAGGATACTTGAAATCCGTCTGTACGTGTCTGTACATCTGTAACCGGCATGTAGGAGGGCAAAGACAGAGAAGAGAATAAAAAGAGAAAGAAAAAAGTGAGAGAAGGATATAGAAATAAAGTTAAAGAAAAAAAAGAGAGAGTGAGATAAAGAAAGGAGGAAAAAGAGAGAATAAAGAGAAAATGAGAGATATAAAAAGAGAGAAGAGAGAGCTAAAGTGAAGTGGAGAGGTTTGGGCGGATCTTAACATCTACGTCTAAGAGAGTCAATGCGTGTGAAGTGAGGTGAGTATGGAGCAGCGCCGGAATGCATGGGCGGGGGAAACGGGAGATTCCCGAGAAAACCCGTTGACCAGCGGCATGGTCCGGCACGATTCCCACATGCAAAAATCCGGGAGCGATCCCGCCGGGATTAGAACCCGGTTCGCCCAGGTGAAGATATCTAAAGATATTGAAAGACAGAGCTAAAGAGGGAGTAAAAAGGGAGAACGAAAGAGAGATAAAGAGAGATAGCGAGGAAGAGGGGGCAGGAGGGAGGGAGAGGGAGAGAGAGAGAGAGAAAGAGAGAGAGAGAGACACACACGTGAAATCGCCAGACTGCTCAAACTCTTTCCTACTGCGCATGACGTCAATTTAATTTTGCCACAACTGCTGCAGGCAGTGCTCTCATGCGGAAAATGTTACAAAGAGTAGAACATATTAATGTTTGTAATTCTGTGGCACGATGAGACTGCAATTAAAAATTGACCATGTAGGGCTTTTCTTTCCCGTATATCGTATCGCTTGTTTACTGCCAGAAGTTGTTCAACTGGAAACATAAGTAACAAATACAGCATTAAAAAAAAATACGTTCAAAAAATTTAAATTTAAAAATCAAATATTTTGCAGACATTACTGTAGTCTATTCACAATATCTTCCTTTTCTGAATAAAACCTTTGGAAAAATCACCCTACAATCGTTTATCACAAAATACATCCGATAACTTTAAAGCATAATCATTAATGTACGCATGATTATAATCTCTTAAGAGTAATTTTTGTTTAAATAAAAACTCCAACTTTTGTTACAAGTGGTGGAATGATGGGTAGTGAGTAGCTCGGAAAGTGGAATTTTAGCAGGAGCTTTAGAAGGTTGGAACCCACCACGCAGAGACTATAACGGAAGTGCCGCACATTTTTACAGGTTTGCGGCAACACTGCGAGCAAGGTACCGAACTGGCGTGCAGTATTTTTCGATGTGCATCTATGAAAGATAGAACTGCGACTCCAACACTTATGTGAAAAGTTTGCAGCTTAGTGCAGTGCAGTTGCTCGTTATGATTTCGCTTGCGTCACATTAGTATGCTGCCATTTATAATCAATATGAATAAAATACAGTGAGAAAACATGTGTGTTGGTAATACCTAGTAAGAAGTTATTATGCAAAATATTATTACACTGGGTGCAGACGAATGTGGCGCGTTGTGCCTTTGGTGTAATTTTCTAGACGAGGTTAGGTTTTGTTTACATGAGGCGAAGGAATATCCTGGATGTATAACTTCTTCAGAACTTCAGAAAATTCAGAAGTAACCGTGAATGGACCTTAGTTATATTGACCAATAAAGTATTGGTTCAAGATAAACCTGTGAACTCTGAGACCGTCACTCATGTCAACTCTAAATGTACTCGAAGTAGAACGAAGCACTCTGAATAACACCCTAACTTATTTTCTGTGACTAAGAAGCACAACACCTGCGTACAGTTTTTACTGTTTTCGGTTGGTATAGTCATTACTTGGCTTGAACAGAATCATTCGTATCGTGTTACCTTCTCTCGTTTTATCATCCTGATTGTGTGTGTGTGGGCCTCTACGGTAATATCGTTGAGAAACAGCAGTCTTCCAGTAGCCGGATATTATTTTTAGCGCGATTTTAAACCTTACTCTCTCAATAGTAGAAAGTCTTAGACAAAATTATTTTGAAGAATAAAACAGATTTCCTCATTTACAAAATTNTCGAAGTAGAACGAAGCACTCTGAATAACACCCTAACTTATTTTCTGTGACTAAGAAGCACAACACCTGCGTACAGCTTTTACTGTTTTCTGTTGTTATAGTCATTACTTGGCTTGAACAGAATCATTCGTATCGTGTTACCTTCTCTCGTTTTATCATCCTGATTGTGTGTGTGTGGGCCTCTACGGTAATATCGTTGAGAAACAGCAGTCTTCCAGTAGCCGGATATTATTTTTAGCGCGATTTTAAACATTACTCTCTCAATAGTAGAAAGTCTTAGACAAAATTATTTTGAAGAATAAAACAGATTTCCTCATTTACAAAATTAATTACGCGGCTTGGAACTCTAGTCGAGACATTCACACCAGTATCCATATATCAACAGGTTTTCTGAATCAATTTCTTTTCGAGTGTAAAAATGTAAGAATATGAATGGGATGCAGCTATATGTGAAAACATTACATGTGATTGAAGCCATATTTCTACACGCACTGTTATGAAAAGTTAGACAAATACGTGTAGTGATATACGCACTCAACATCGAACTGTACGTAAATGTGTAAAATAAACTTCAGAATATGATCATGGAATACATTATTCCCAACTGAAATAAGAGTGCAAGTTATCCTAAAAGAACTCTTGTTCAGGTCTCTAGATAATCTTGGTTACCGTACCTGTGGAATAATGTGTGTTTGAAAACGAATGCAAAACAAATGTAATAACAGATAACACGCCATAAAATAATTGTAAATTATTTTTCCACAGCGAAGTATATAATATTTTCATAAATTTTCTTGTATGACATGCTTGCTTGTCGTTTGTGGATATTAATATATCTGAAAACTTCTGGGAATCAAAATCAAGAGCTTACGTTAGGGGAAGGTCACAGAATGTACTTATATTATCGCAATTTCGTTGCCATTAGCACATCATGGGTGAAATGTATTCTCCCGAATTTCTCGTTAATGAAACATTATAGGAAATTTACAAGATATATTTACGTAGTGTAGATATTGTTGATGAACTTCCAAATGTTATTGAATAAAAAGTATGTATTAGCTTATAGGACATTTGCAATAAGGTATTTTGAGGAATGACACTTAAACGTGATGTTTTGACCGTTTTCGCTTTCAAATTAATCTCGTACGCGTAGCATCGTCCTACCACAAATTTAATTTGCCTAGTGTAACTTAGAAAATCAGTATCAAACGGAGGACACTAAGATATTTTACGTCTACAGACATATATTAGTTTATTGAACATTATGTTATTTCACATTCTTGAGATGTTACCTGCACGTAAAATATCAACCACCATTTTCTCAACCCTAAGTACTGTGCTTCAAAATACTTGCTTCTGCAACGATAAGGCTCCGTTCATATCAGGAACTGACTGTCTGGTTTAAACGGAAAAGTTATTGTAGGGAAATTGCGTATCAGTACGAAATTATTGCTCACCTCAAAAGTAGAATAATAACATAAGTTAAAACGAAAAATAAAATGAAAGCTGTGGTATACACGATAATTCAAGGAACCAGACATAAGAGTACTTCACTTACCATTCACGAAAAACACAATAAAACATTCCGTAGGAATTTGCATAAATACGCAAGTGTGGACACACAGAGAAACGAAGGCCTGTGTTACATAGCTATGGAAATTTACCGTTTTGAACTCTGAGAACAATAGGAACATTATCTTAATTCAAATAAAGAGAAAGAAACGCCACAATACACCAAATGTTTTTCCCAAAATACGTTGAGATTTTCCATGTGGTGAGTGTCCTTCAATAGTTTCATGCGACAACAGCCTGCTCAAATTCACAATATAAATGTTTTTAAACACCACATCCGTCAATATTACTACAAAGTTTGAAATGGTTTATTGTGATTTTCTAACTAACTGCAAATATTACTAGAAAGAGCATATATATATAAAAGTGAGTCCAAAAAATGAGGTCTTCTAAATCAATATAATATAAATGCCACATTAATCTAAGCTTTGCTGGCAACGTTATTTACGTTATCATTTTGTAGGCTCTAAACATTTTGTGGCAAGCATTTTTCAGATGATATTTTCATAATCACAAACATAGCTATACTTGGATTCTCGGAAGCTAATAGGGCAATGTTAGAAGGGCAAATGAGGGATAATTGTAAATGCGCCTTGGCTAATGAGAGATCGCATAAATTAAATTGTTTAATTGATTACCCATTAGGTAAACACGTAGACCACGAACTTTACACCAATGCTGAGATTTTGATCCCCTCATTACCATTAAACACAGTCCTTCCTCGTCTTTATAAACCTTTAATTATCTAAAATAATCCACAGCGGGAAACCTCTGGCTTGAGGGAACATGAATGCGGGGACCAAATCGCTCCCAAGGCGCGGATTTTGCATCAACTTTGAAACTGAAAATATTTCCTACACAGAGGTGATCGAATATATTATACGGTTAAGTTTACAAAAAATTATTTTAAAAACAAGAGTTTCCAACAAGCTACTTTTTTGCTCTTATTTATATATAACATTTTCGTCATACTCACGGGGATTAAAAGTCAATACCTCTATGGCGTGAGAAAGGAATGCCCGTTTGCTAAAACGGAGTTCGTAGTATTGACAAGTAAAAAACAAAGTTTGTTTGGCCTATTGTTCTGAAAGAATTGTTTTATTTTCCTCTTTCTCAGCTAATGTGTACAAACCACGCGTCGATCCAGAAATACTGTAAAATTTCTAGGAACATAAATATTTTAATATTATCGCAGAATTTATCCTAATGTAAACGAAACAAGCTGACACCCATTTCTATGTCCACAATTTTACGATAAACAAAAACCACTTCTATAAACTGCTAACGTTAAAAAGAAATGCACCGAATCACGGACGTCTATTTTCGAAGTTTGATTTCCAAAGGGTTCAAATAACCGTGAGCGATACAGAAATGTTTGAAACAGCTGTTCACGGTAAACTGAGCACTTTTCAAAGCCCTGCTTAATATATGCTTGTATGCGCGTTGTGTATTCTTCCACAATTATGCCAAATTAGCATAATCATAGTCCCGATCACTTTATTCATACGCCGGTCGAGTGAAACTGTGAAATTAATAAAAAGGTTAAAACTCTACGACCTTGTTAATTCTTACAGTTATATGCATTATAAACAGAAAGCAAAAGAAATACTTTCAGTATTCAATATTTATAACTAACACTTCCATACAGACGTTGAAACTTGGGAAATACTTGTCTCCCGTCGTTACTAACCTTACTTTGCGCGTTAAAATTATACGCAGGTTAAATAAGTGACTTTTTTCAAACGTCGATTTCAAAAGTGCTGAATTAACTTTGAACAGGATGTACTAACTGACCTCTGCTAAGCCTTGTAAGGTGAGTATATGTTGATTTGTGGAAAAGTGTCACATGCGAATGAAGCACATCCAAGCTGAAACACACACATCACGGTGGGGCACAGAAAAAGCTTATGCGGGAAATATATTTAAAACAGATAATGCTATTTTATTTCTGACTTCTCTTCAAATTTACATAAACTGTAATAGTGAAAATATTAAAACCTTAATAAAAAGTAACTGCAGTCAAAATCATAAAAGGTAATCAAATAAAAAATAAACTGATTTCATTAGAAATTTTTTGCGAAACATATCTGAGCCCAATAATGCATAATTAGAATGATAAGGTCAATAAGCAATTATAATTCAAAAAACATTTAACCACGCTTCCCAAACAACAATCTTGTGATTTATTTGTAGAGCGCAAATCAATCAGTGAAGTTATTGTGGAGCAGGCTTATTTATTTCTCAAGAATTCGGAAGGGAAAAAACACTTAACGAAGGAGTGACTACCAATTTTTATTCTTTCTTGTAAGAAACTAACATATTTAGATGAGAGAAGTTGGAAACAATGTTGTTTGTGTTGCTTGCACATGAGTGAATGTTTTTATTTCCCATATTACCTTATTGGTAATAAATTATAAGTTAAAAATAATAAGGTCGACAGCGATATGTCCTTTGGGAAATACTGCTTGTGTTTAATAACATTTCAGTGTAGGCTATTCGTTATGAAATGTAATATTTTTCTTGGAATTATATCTGTGTTTATTTCTAAAATGTCTAATTTATTTACGTTACGTTATAATCGAAAGTGGACACTTATGTCTGTAATGTGATGTCACTGTTACGATTATTTTTCGGAATAACAGTGAATGCAGATGAACAAGAGGTAGTAAAGAAGAAATGATTCCTGTACTTGAAATCAATTAGCGAGGTTCCCAAATGCTGTTGGCTGAATAGAAGGTTTTGCAGTGCTCTCGTAACACAACCATGACAAATGTTAGCAGAGAATCAGTTTGGCTCGGTATTATGCTATACCCGATAAAAACTTTTCTATAGCCCCTTTCGGACTTTGTCGATTCAAGCTTAAGGTCGTTCGCATCGGATTATAAGTTGAAGGATTTGTCTAGTAACGTCCAAATGCTCCGAGATGAAAGGATTTCTCTGCAGCAGTATTAATGACAAAGAAGAATTTGAGGTACAATAGGAAACAGACTAAAGAGTGGTTATGGTAAGCAGTGGATAGTGAGAAAATGATCCTTTATGACAATGCAGAACATGTTCCTGATAAAAGTTATCGCAGCACGAGGAAATAAAAATATAGTCGTTAATAGTTATGTTCCTCACTCAGTCCGCAATGATTTATAACATTTTGGTAAACTATTAAATAATGAACTTTAATAATGTGGAATATGACATATTCAAAAGGTGTTTGGAACGATATGATACAATTGTATGACAAATTTGGCTGCTTTATTAGGAAAACACTCTGCGGATGTAAATAATTCATACTTCTGAAGTGTTCGTGAGATAAGTTTATCCATGTCTATGAGCAATCGCAACCATATTTCATAAGTTTATTAGTGCTTAAGTGACAATAAATGCCACGTAACTTCAGTACTTAAGCTTCCAGAGCATCCTCTTGGTGTCATCTACAATATTTAGATTTTACGATCTACGTTTTGTTTCATACATTTGCTAACTTGTGGACAGTAGAATCGAATAACGCACATTTAATACAGTCATGGAATCGAAAATAACTGATTGTAAGCGTTCATCATGTTCATTATTTTCTTTACAGCATTTTTATGTAATGAATGTAAACGTTCATGTTGGTCCCAACGAGCATTCGCTAAGAGTATTCGTCTTGAGACTCTGTTAGCAGTTGAAAATGGTGGCATACTTGGAAAGAATATCGTNATTTATAACATTTTGGTAAACTATTAAATAATGAACTTTAATAATGTGGAATATGACATATTCAAAAGGTGTTTGGTACGATATGATATAATTGTATGAACAATTTCGCTGCTTTATTAGGAAAACACTCTAAGGCGGATGTAAATAAATCGTACTTCTGAAGTGTTCGCGAGATAAGTTTATCCATGTCTACGAGCAATCGCAACCATATTTCATAAGTTTATTTGTGCTTAAGTGACAATAAATGCCACGTCACTTCAGCACTTAAGCTTCCAGAGCATCCTCTTGGTGTCATCTACAATATTTAGATTTTACGATTTACGTTTTGTTTCATACATTTGCTAACTTGTGGACAGTAGAATCGAATAACGCACATTTAATACAGTCATGGAATCGAAAATAACTGATTGTAAGCGTTCATCATGTTCGTTATTTTCTTTACAGCATTTCTATGTACTTAATGTGAACGTTCGTGTTGGTTCCAACAAGCATTCGCTAAGAGTATTCGTCTTGAGACTCTGTTAGCAGTTGAAAATGGTGGCATACTTGGAAAGAATATCGTGCCTGTACATTGGTAACTCTTAGTAACTTATATCCAAGAAGCTTCGATGTTACATGATCTTCAATTAAACTTACATTTTCAAGAAACAGCTGCTGGTTCTCAAATGCAACTGAGATTATTCGTTTATCCCCATTATGCCCGCTGTCTNCTATTATGCCCCCGGTCTATAAGATTAATAGTAAATTACCAGAAGCGTTTCTTTTTAATAAAATCAAGGCATATTTACTAATTGAATATATAAACGTTCATCACCTACACTCAACGATGCTCAGCACAAGTGTGTGCTGCCATTTCATTACCAGCGGACAAAAAATTCAAAAGCGCAGACCATATATATCTGATAATGTANAGCGGACAAAAAATTCAAAAGCGCAGACCATATATATCTGATAATGTATTATAAACTGCACTGCATTATCATAATACCTGCATTAAATAATTAAGATTTATACACCTGCATTTTTTATTTAATTCAAGAGTATCAAATTTTAATTTTTAACCTGTATGGGAAACATATTGACATGTAATGTATCTTTCAGCGCAGTGGTACAGAGCTTGTAGTCATGACAGGGTATGGCTGAGGTCTGATGTTTGCACAAAAAAACTGCCGTTCCAATACAAATTCAAAGTTTTCACTATATGAAATTAAAAACACAGAAAAATTGTTACGACTAAATTCCTCGGAATTTTCTATGGCTCAATTTGGTTTCGTTATTTAGTTCTTTTAAGGACTCTCGAACAATTGCAGTACTAAAAACATGAATGCGCAGCCGGAATGAAATATGACCACTGTCCATGTTTTGTATTGATGGAATAGTTCTGCACTGACCTTTATTNGAATGCGCAGCCGGAATGAAATATGACCACTGTCCATGTTTTGTATTGATGGAATAGTTCTGCACTGACCTTTATTCCTCTACTCTTGGATACGAATAAAGTAATTGGTTTGTAGTAAATAAAAAATAATTCTTTACTAACTACAAGACAAGAATATTACCGTTTAATAATATTGAAATGTTTTGTAACGAAAAGTTGTATTTGCTGAGAATTCGTCTGAATAGTATTCCTCTGTTGTATTTGTTTTGAAATAATGACTGCGGTATATCCCTTCTGTAGCAGTAAAAAAAGTTCTGATTGTTTGATATTTGTCAAGACATCCTCAGTAAGAGATGTATTGGGAAACTTTATCTCAGCTGCTCTATCAGTATTCAGCCCCTCGTGCGTTTTATTTACAACTAATTAAATGCATAATGTATAACCACGTTTTTTTTAGAATTAAATACTAGTGGCAGATTTTGACAGATCTTGTGATACTTCAAAGAATTTCCACGGTGAAGTTTGAAACGATGCCTCTAAGCACCTGAACCACAATCACATCATCACTAAAATCTAAAGTAATTTCACACTTCGTTAAACTGGTTTATTAGTCGTGTGCCAGATGCACGATACTTCGTCAAACGGCGATTTTGAGCTGCACGACATTTTTATACGCATATTTAATTCCGGTACTATAACGAATTATTTCATTTAACTGGAATAACAACTCCAGTGTAAACNATTCCTCTGTTGTATTTGTTTTGAAATAATGACTGCGGTATATCCCTTCTGTAGCAGTAAAAAAAGTTCTGATTGTTTGATATTTGTCAAGACATCCTCAGTAAGAGATGTATTGGGAAACTTTATCTCAGCTGCTCTATCAGTATTCAGCCCCTCGTGCGTTTTATTTACAACTAATTAAATGCATAATGTATAACCACGTTTTTTTTAGAATTAAATACTAGTGGCAGATTTTGACAGATCTTGTGATACTTCAAAGAATTTCCACGGTGAAGTTTGAAACGATGCCTCTAAGCACCTGAACCACAATCACATCATCACTAAAATCTAAAGTAATTTCACACTTCGTTAAACTGGTTTAGTAGTCGTGTGCCAGATGCACGATACTTCGTCAAACGGCGATTTTGAGCTGCACGACATTTTTATACGCATATTTAATTCCGGTACTATAACGAATTATTTCATTTAACTGGAATAACAACTCCAGTGTAAACACCGGTGCAGTTTTGAACGTACTCTAATGCTTCTTAGAACACCGCATATTAAATATATGAATTAAACTTATGATGGAACAGTTCGCACGGAAATGAAACAAACATTTTACAGTGGTTATTTGTTAATTGTTATTACAAAATACAAACTTTATGCAGCAGCGCAGATCACTTTAATAACGTTGCAGGCCGATCGGGTGATAAACAGCGGCACCATACGGTCATTTTACAGTAATAATTTTACCCTTCTGCCAAATTCATCGTTGAAAGTGATTATGTGTTTCTTGTATCAATGAAAATTTTCCTTCCGATTTTAAAAGAGGAAATCGGCTTGAGAGCCATATTACAAAATTAAGTCTGGCTGAAAAAGCAGTTCACGGGATAAACCAAATTACCTTAAATTTCATGCCGCACGGTAATATACAAAAATGCACAATGGCGCGACTTACTATGGAAACTGGTGGTTACGACCACATGATTACCGACTAGNCCAAATTATTACCGACTCTAATTAGTGCTTGAGGTTCAAACTACCCATCACACGAAAATGACACCTTATAGAAAGCAGTAACCAAGGTTGTTGACAAAATGTAGAACTTAAGAAAAAAAATTCATTTCAAACTAAGTATTGTTGTCAGGAAATTATCTTAAAATGTAAAATTTTAAGCAATTATATATTACATAAATGCTTTCGGATATTTAATAAAATAAAACATTTGTAATTATTTTTATTCATAGAACGAATTCGTCGAGTGATTCGTGCCTAGAAACGTAAGTTGCCTGAGCAACAGAGTCTCCATTGCCGTAATTTTGGAAACAGCTGGGCATTTTATACTAAAGCTACACACACTGTGCATAATAATATATTTATATGCTAAGGTTATAAATTATTAATATTATAATCTTATGCTGAGGTTTAATTAAACCTAGGCGGGGACGCTCAAATAACAGATTGACATGCAAATTTAAACTCTTAAACGTAAAAAAAAAATATTTAATGAAGACAGTATTGTTAAGACTAGATTGACGAAAATAATTTTCTTAACGTAGGGTTTAATTCAGCAATCTTTCGTCTAACACTCCAGACCTTTGGCGACAACGAATGCTGGTACCTGAGTCGAATAAAAAGTCTGCGATTTTTAACAGTCACTAACATGGGAACAGCCTAAGCTTACAAACTCCAAACACTCGTCAACCTGGCAGTAGACAAATGCCTACAGGAGCTCAACCGATAGCTCTCAAGTAGAAACTAGATTGNTCCAACACTCCAGACCTTTGGCGACAACGAATGCTGGTACCTGAGTCGAATAAAAAGTCTGCGATTTTTAACAGTCCCTAACATGGGAACAGCCTAAGCTTACAAACTCGNCAATCTTTCGTCTAACACTCCAGACCTTTGGCGACAACGAATGCTGGTACCTGAGTCGAATAAAAAGTCTGCGATTTTTAACAGTCACTAACATGGGAACAGCCTAAGCTTACAAACTCCAAACACTCGTCAACCTGGCAGTAGACAAATGCCTACAGGAGCTCAACCGATAGCTCTCAAGTAGAAACTAGATTGAATATTATGCACTTAACAGGGCTAATATTACATTATTACACTTGTATCTACAATAGTAGAATATCCAATACTAGCGTCAATAAATTTCAAACAATTCTTATCTACATAAACATGCAGATGGACATATTAGAAATTTCTTAATATGTCAACTTAAAGAGTTTTTTAAGGATCACAAGAAAATTAATAATTCAAACAAACACCTATACGCAAAAATAGGTCGGTATCGCGTTCCGGTGTGTTAAAGAACACAAGTCTGAACTAAATCATTGGCCATATATGAAGTTTACCCACACCTCACCACCAAATATAGTTTTAGTTAGCTGTTGGTCGCAAAAGTCAGTTTCTTCGATTTCACACAGGAATCTCCTTGTCCTACTAAATAACTTTCATTACTAGCTGGCTGTCTCCAAACTGAACTGTTACCAATAGAAAACTACAGAAACTACACAAGCTCTACTGAAACTACTGCCGTGGAATCCGTGTACTAGTTCCTGACCTAAGAACAGTAAAATGGGCCCAATAAACTTGGGTCGCAAATCCCCTCAATTTTGTGTTACAGCGTATTCTTGGATTATTTAAGGTAATGTCCATGGGGTACCTTTTCATAACCATGGTAATTTGAAGGAATTGGGCACAAAAGAGACAATAAATTATGTTACTGTGAAATTAGAAAATATAGGTGTACATGGTGACAGTATAGACGGTGTATTTCAGAAGGTACATTACCACAAAAGGCTCTCGGATACGGTCAACTAGGAAACAGGCAGGTTGACCGGAAAAGAAATGGATAGAAGATCCAACATACAATGTGTCTAACATGGGATTGGAAGAAAAAATTGTGGTAGAAGATTGTTTACAAATGAAAGACAATGTTCCATACTGACAACGTAAGGCGCATAGGGCTTACGTGGAGCGCCAATGGTTTAGGCATTGCACCGACCACTGATGCACTGCAACCTGTTAACATGAGGCGTTTAGCTGCTATTAACCAGCAAAGTTTCCGTAATTTTAAATAGGCGACACAAAACTCTTATGGGAGTTTCGAACTCGTGTTGTATTACCCGTTTACTTATTTCGATGCTAGGATACAGCACGCAGATTACGTGACATTCATTTTAGTACAGTACGTGTGTATCGCTATGTTAAATCCATCACACCCATTTAATGACTTCATGAAGAGCCGTTTATGTTTGTTACAGTTTCATGGTACTACATTTTTAGATTTCTTTTCAGCACGTGCTAGTGTATTTGAATGGACCTTTCGTATAACAGCAAAGCAATAACTGCACATCCACGATTGTTGATTACTCAAATTTACGAACCGTTTTACAGCCTCGTGCCAAATCACACTCCCGCTTGAGACACGAAAGGTTATTGCACAAGGGGTGTATTTCCTGGGTATGAAGGTTATCACATTCGTGTGCAATCGAAATTGTAGGGTAATTGTCTCATGTGAATCGCTTATAAGGTAGCGCAAAGCGTACGATGGCTTTTACACTAGCTAATATGATATAGGGGCTATTCATTTTTCAATGTATTTAGTGTCAAATATATCGATATACATGCATTTTTAAATGCTTAAGTTGGTATCACAGAAACGTTTTTTCGTCTGAAAATACATTTATTAAAATTTATATTATAATATTATATATTGACGCTGCATTGGTTATGTATATACATATAAGTAAAATAAATAATGTATATGTATTACATAAAATTCAATATATTCTGTTTTTATCGTATAATGTTTTACAGTTGTCGCCAAATATACCTGGTTGAATTGAGCTTGCTGCTGAACTTCTACTTTAAAATTATACCGTAGTTTTGTACAACAGCAGATTTCAAGAATTTTATATCCAGAACATGAATCGTATGTTCTACGTGATTTATGGAATGATAGCTAGCTTAGAAGTTGAAGTTTCCTCTCTTACTTACTGTTACGAAACGCCTGAGGGGCGTATCAGAGATCGTGAGAGATGGAGGTCGTAATAAAAATATAAGAACTAAATGAGATTTTTAATTTATCCACACAGTTATTATTTAGAGCATTAAATCATCTGTCTTCACTATTACTCTTTTATTTCACAGTGAGAGAAATATTTTATGTATATATCAACTGTAATTAACGTCCTTCTTTACGTCTCTGTTTGGTTAAGGTCAATAACTCAAAATCATTCGTAACAAACATTTAGTCTGTCTGTTACAATTATTTGTAATGCATTTCACTGTCACATCCAGTCCAATAATCCAGCTTGCACTCTTAATCTTCACTGCTTTAATGTTCACAGTCGCCAATTTTCCTCCCGCTGGTCACTTCTCTCGCGGCACGATTCTTTTCTCGCTAGTCGTCTATCGTTCAAACTCATCCATTCAACAAATGCTGGCTAGGAGGCCCAGCGCGCTTTTTATAGCCACTGGCCTTCACCTGGAAGGTTCGCCGCACCCCGAGTCTGGTTGAGAGAAACGATGTCAGCTATCCAGAGCGTTCTTCAGATGTCTCAAAGACACCTGATACCCAAGGTCGGGAGCGACACTCGCCCTGATAGGCATAACAGGAACACTTTGTAAACATTCCTTTGCACAAACCCGTTGCTACTGATAGCGCGCGCACGTCAATCAAATAATCCGTGCCTCGCACGCTCAAAGAGCGGTAGCCTGTAACATTGTATGTTAAGTTAGTTTCCATGCTCAATAAACCAATCAGCGTGTAACTGGACGAATGGTTTAAACAGTTGAATCATCCCTGTCGGCCGGCACTGAACATTCAAGCGAGAATGACGAGAGATCCCGGAATATTAGCATGTTGTGTTCACGTGCTTATCAGACGTGCAAACGGTGGCTGATAGCAGTGATTGTCCGCAGGTCGGGGCGCTCCGGTTACCCGCTCTAAGCCGCCGAAAGCTAGAAGCACTATAAATCCGATAGCTTAGTCCCTCCGGCTGTGAGAACCGGCCTCTTAAGGATCCCCTTTCGGTCCATTCGCGTGTGAGAGAGATGGCAGCACGGCTAACCTGCACTACATTTTACATGCACGGCACAGAAGCAACTTCCTGGCTTGCTTCAGTGCCAACAACTTGACGATTATAAACTGCGCCTATGCTATAGGCAGTGAACCAGTACTGTGATATCTAGTGTCGGGATTAGACCCGACAGATTTAGGTAATATCGCAATACTTTCCCTTTATTTTATCCCCGTCTTGTGTAGTCATTTCGTGGCCATAAATAAAATAAAATTTATGGCTAGTGGTAAACTGAGCTTGTCCGACACACTTTTTCAGTGCAACGTCGCCCCTTGGTAAACGTATTTAAGTATCCTCTTTTCTAAGTCACTGGATTGGCGACTAAAGTCCTACTTTGTCGCTCTTTTTGTGAAATAGTGACAGGTCAGAAAATGGAACATTTTGCCATATATTTGGAATTGTTCAACTAATTTCCACCAAATTTGGCACACCAGTAATGCTACAGAAAACAATGTAAACTTACATAATACAAGTTGGGCGAGCCACTGATTTTCAAATGTCTGCGATATAAATAATTTATATAAGTTTGTCATATATATTAAATAATATAACCAAAATCAAACATAATTTTTAGGCTGACAATATCTATTAGAAGCATCATAACATACACTCTTTTTTAGGCAATTTTGTATAATAGCACCAAAAAATAAAACTAAGTTTTTATGCCATTATCTAGAGAATCAATAAAACGATTTCCACCAAATTCTTCAGACAAATAGCACTACGGTAGGCGATATAAAATTCCGTGTTTTAAGTAGCACACACACTTATTTCCAAAATAATGGCCATGCAAATATTTCAGGTTAGTAAACCATATCATTGAGAACATTAGGCTGATAACATTCGAAGTTGATGCTCCCAATTATACTTCCGTAAAGCAGTTGATTGTACGCTAGCATACGTTACGGTGATTTCTGGATTCGAGTCTCGGGTAGGGCAAGTTTGTATTTGTAATTGTCGAACTTCTGTTGTTTGTGTTTATGGTTTCATCTCTAATGGTATTGCCTTGACGTTCTATCTACCAACCAGGCTTTGAAGAACTTCATTAACAATTATTTGCACCCATGTAGACGAAATTAGCGTCATTAATATATCAGTAACTTCTTGTTTGTATTCCCGCTCAGCATGTAGAGACGTAAGAGCCATGCCACATATATTGGTAGATAGCCTGTTGTATTGTTTTGCACACACTGATTGATGATTGTTCACTCTGATTTGGTTTTATCATCCGCCACTTATTTATATGATTTAGAACTGTACAGCATAAAGCGAATGTTGTGCCCTTCTACATACCTTTTTTTTTGTTTACTTCCGCGCTGGGTTATAAACAACAACTTGTTATATTCCATATGGTACTGTTAGCCTAAATATTATACACAGTATTGAATTTGACTGCCAGTGCGGCGCCAAACTTGTGGTGGATTGATATATTCTAAATTAATTATCAATTGGCGTAGTATTTTTGTCTACTGAGAGCAGGATGTGATTTCAAATCTTCACTTATGGGAGGAAACTTTTCGTTGCGTTCAAGCCTTTGGAATGTTCGTGTAAACGTCAAGACATTCTGCAACATAAGTAGTAGTGGTATGCCGTTGCGGGGCCAAGGGCTGGGGACTGTGGTGCTGTGGCACCGTCCGCCATCTTGGATGACGTAACAGACGCGGCCGATGGCCTCGTTCATCATCCCCCCTTCCCATAAACACTCTCCCAACCCACCGCCAAATACCTGTACCCTAGAAATGATTTTAATAAAAATTATAATAAAAATATTTGTAAAAAAATTAATTATTTCGGCTTGCCACTTTGAGGACGTATTGATCCCCCCCCCTTCCACAAAAAAACCTGTAATCAAGAACAATTATAAAATTATTTGTTAATGCTTAAATAAATGCGTCTCACTACCTCGGATTTTTATTGATTTCTCTAGAAAAAAAAACCTTTGTTTGCATATAAATCGCCGCTCGCACGACCCCTGCTATAGTGCGCGAATAGCCAGTGCGTATATTTATTTACGAATTATAAGATG
>NQII01001178.1:475947-556709 GCA_002778355.1 Clitarchus hookeri | reverse complement strand
CACTCTATAGTGAAACAACGAAAAATGTTCCACTGGAATCCTCTAAATACTCTGCTTTGGCAGCAACACTATACAGCTTTCATACAACTGGACCGACTTGGTTTGGATCTGTTTTCAGCACACTGTTTACAAAAGTCTACGAGAGTTGTGACGAAAAAGCAACATATTGAAGTTAAAGTAAATATTATACTCTTAGAAAAGCTCATGTCTGTTGAGAAAAACTTAAGTCCACGTCACTGTTCAGTCAGATTATTTTGAAAGCTATTGTGGGACTCATTCAGTGTCAAGACAAGAACGTGATATTTTCTTCAGTCTATGGTGAGAAGCAGCTAATTGGCAAAATTTTCAATGAGTAACATTTCACAGATCGAGATCGCTGGCGCTAGCTTCGAGCGCAAAGCATTGTCTTACCGGCATGATCAAGGACACGACTCCCAGGGGCTGCCGTATCAGTACTATTTCCTTTGTCTTCACTGGGCTGCTGATTACTTCTCCCTGCAACACAACACTGGCTCTTGTAAACTCTGTTCCCAGGCAGTAACTACTAGCAACANGCTGCTGATTACTTCTCCCTGCAACACAACACTGGTTCTTGTAAACTCTGTTCCCAGGCAGTAACTACTAGCAACAGTCACTTTCCAGACCTTAATGAGTGACACAGGAACCATGAATAACCCATAGAACATGCATATGCAAGCTTCACACCAACCACACTCTGCATTCCAAAATTGGGCTACTTTTCTGCCAAGAGAACGATAGAAACCAACATTAACAATAGGGTTTGAAGTTAGAACACAGTTTATATAAGAAAGTGCTATGAGATTTTTTTTGCATCTCCTATATCCTATTTTTTTATGCAACTATAGTATATTCAATTAAGTCAAAGTATTTTATTAATACAAAATACTGCACCTGTTAAAATTCAAACATTAACTAACACATTATGCACTGTTGACCATGTGACTTTGATGGTTGCATTGGCGATGAGTGAATCAATGTTGGGGAAATGCGCAGAAGGCGAACAACTTTCTACCTCATCTTTAGTATATGGTGAGACCTCGTCAACCATTAATCATGGTGACCCTGGCTCAACTGCTGGCAGAACCACTCGGAGACCTTCGCATGTGGTAAATGTGGCAGGCATTGCTGATGGCTGGTGCATTTTCTTGAGCTGCTTCTATTTCCTTCCGACCTAGCATTCCATCGCATCTCCATCTCGAACTCGCTAAACAGCTAGTTNTTCTTGAGCTGCTTCTATTTCCTTCCGACCTAGCATTCCATCGCATCTCCATCTCGAACTCGCTAAACAGCTAGTTGCTAAGTGCCTTTCAAATTTCTCCATTTTTGCTGAGTAATGGTACAGCTCCAACTCATGACAGTCACTTGCATATCATTGTATCATATCTAAAAGTTTCCCTTTATCTTATGTGATATTATTTATTTATTATCTTTTTGTGCTAATCGCTATTTTTTTTCGGTATTCTGCATGACTTAACTCTCTCAAGTCACCTCACTGTGCTTTTATGTGCTTAGTTTGCAAGCCTTACAACTGTTAACGATGGGTCATTTACTTTTACTCTCAATGTTAACCACTTTTCAGTATTTTCCCCAATTAAAACAGATAAAACGTGGCAGCTTCCTTAAGCAACTTTACAGCTTGCTTCTGCTGCAATCAAAAGGGCGCTCTAGAATCACTTATTTACCTCTACTTCACTTTTCCCGCATTTGCATAGGCACCAATATGGCAATATTATGATTTTTTTTTATCTTGAACACCACTTTTTTCGCATGTTGATTGTCTTGCATTATGTTAGGTTGAGGTTTGTTTGGGTTGCATTATGTTGTGTTGATAGAGTGATTGAATTTTGTTATGCTAGTTCAAATTGGGTTAGGTAGGGTTGGTTTTGCTTGGATTGGGTTACAGTAACTTTATTGAAAACTACACTATTTTTTGTGAAAATTGAAACACCCAGAAAGAATGGCCCGAATGAATCCAAACTCGGAGGATGTGTAGAACAGTATACCAGAAATAAGTGAAAACGATTGCAAAGAGATGGCATACATGTAGGTCCAGCAGCACCCTCTCATGTGTTCCCGGTAAGGTCCATATTATGCCAAGCTCAGTCAGTGAAGAGCCGTCAAACGAAGTGAAGGCAAATGCCAGTATGCCTCGTCGACGTCAAATGGCCCCATATCAGCATGTGAGTGAGTTCTAACGGGGCAGACTGATCTGTCTCCGGGAAATGGGTTTGTCATACCATGACATTTCGGCTCGTACAGGGCATGTTGCTACGACAGTGATGCATGTGTGGCACCAGTGGATAGAAGAGGGTCGTTTGCAGTGACGAGCGGGTACTGGACCACACAATGTGACCACAGAACAGGATGACCGTCATCTTGTCCGCATGGCCGTAACGGATGTACAGCCTCGTTCACAGAGTTGGTTCGACCCTGGAGCACTGCAACGGGTGTGGACCTGCCTGCGTCGACGGTCTGACGCCGTCTGCTGCGGGCTAGACCAGTGGCACGCATGCCATTGCGTCGGCTTCCATTATCCAGAAACAACAAACGTCTCAGACTGCTATAGGTATGTGAATGCCATCGCTGGCATGCTGAGTGATAAAATGAAGTGTTTTCGGACGAGTCCCGCTTCAACCTGTCCTAATCTGGCAGCCTGTATTGTGGAGCGGCATAGCGAACAAACGCCATTGGATACAACATGCGATCTCGACTCCTACATATTGAGGGCAATCTGAACAGCAACCGCTACATCAGAGAGGTTTTAGAGACCAAGGCCTCTCCTTCAGGCGACTCCACATACCATATTTCAGCAGGACAATACCCGGCCACATGTTGCAAGGAATGTGCAAGCCTTCTTCAATGAATGACGGGCACCACTGCTTCCCTGGCCTGCATGTTCACCTGACATGTCACCCATCGAAAATGTCTGGGATATGGTTGGTCGGTAACTTGTTCGTCACGGACACAGACCTCCATCAACAACTGTTGATGCTTCCTGGACTCGCATACAATTCACATGCAGGGAGATTCCCCAGTAGCATATCCAGGTGCTCTTTTATTCCATGCCATGGTGTTTAGGGCCTCTGATTGCAGAACATGGGGCTTCACACCACACTGAATTCGCAAGGACAGAGATCATGTAGAGTTGTGTAATCCTAATCAAGTGTGTATTGTCATGTACCTAATCTGTGGTACAAAGTTCATTTTAATCACATGTATCTTTCTTGGCACTGCATTTGCACAAACATTAGTGTATTTACACCTCTTTATTATATTTGCCATTCATCTAACGAAAAGTAGACATTTGGCATCATCAAGTGAGGTCACTCTATTTTAAGAAAAAGTAAATATGTTAAAATAATTTCATGTGAAGGAGTGTTCTCATCACATTTTGCCATTTGGTTACATGAGTTTTCACAAGGAGCATAACATACTGAATTTTTCTGTAATCTGGAATATTTTCTTTACACCTACAAATTTGACACGATATTTTGAGGGATGAGAGGAAACCTGCTCTGAACAGTTATGCGCTGCAAATGTTCCATGGAAGATGCATCGCCGGGTTGCGTCCATTACTTGCAAAGCATAAGTGCTTTGCGAGTTGCTGTTCTCAAACTCTTAACTGCGAAAATCTCTATAACTTCAATTATTTGCGCCAGCCAGAAAAACTCTGAAACTGTTATTCTAATAGGCTGTTCTAGATTAGCCTTGTTCTTCCTCGTTCCCTGCTCAATGTGATGCGGGGTTCACAGGGAAGGGGGTCAGGGCTCTATACATACTAGTGAAGAGCTAGACAGAGGTCAGATTATGCTTCGTGTGCCGAGAAGTGGACGTATCTACAACTCTTGACTACGCCGACCAGCTTCAGCGCTAAATAAGGAGATGATGTTCGAGAGATAAGAGCGATGCTGCCCGAATATATGGAAATTCATGTGGAATATTGTTTGGAGTTAATAGTTAGGATGTAGCTGTAGGAAGTTACGAGTTTCTTTCAGGAGGGAAAGGCTACAGAAGTCAAAGATCTGGGGACTTGCGAGCATTTATGAAGGAACGAAACTGTATTAAATCAAGTTTACCACTAATAAATTTGACTCCTAGTTAGATTTTCAGGTGGTTCTTGTACACTCGTGTGTCGGTATGGGAGCGAAAATGCTCGTTCAAAAGAGAGATTTTTAGAAGCGATCTATATAATGGGACTTCGATATTTGACGAGAGACATTAGTGAGTGTGCGAGTCTGTTTGGACCACTGAACACTATCTGCGTCTTTTTGGTGTAAGGTGAGGGAATTACCCTGGTCTCTGGACTGGGTTATAGTCATTCATGAGACTGAATGCTGGCTACACACTGAGAATATGTGTTCATGACAATATCTCTTGAGGCAGTCCAGTTCATCTTTGACTGTAATAGAAATGCAGTTTGTATGTGTTTGAGAAGATCATCCCTAAGTTGCACTTCAGTTTCAAAGATAAGAATTCAAATTGTATTGCGCTACAAATATAGAAGGAGGGGGGGGGGGATAAATGGTAGCGAGGAGCCTCTTATCTAGAGTTGCAATACTTTATAGACTTTTATGTTTTGACAGATTTTTTTCTTAGTTGCAGTTGGAAGACATTACAACTTATGAGACAGTAAATTTTTGGCAAAGGAAATGTATGTTGTAAATGTAATCTCTAAAAGGGCGCCATACTGAGAAAAGAATAAGCTACAAGAAACCGTGATGTAGAATCTGGAATTCAACAAGGAATATTTCATTTTTGTTTACTTGGGGTTATGAGGTATAATCATTCCAGTTAAATGTTGTGACATAGGTCGCCTATGCAGTGAGTACTGAAATTGTCACTTTATGTAGATATAATTATTTTGAGCCAAAATCTGTATTATATGGGATTTTTAAATTATTTATTTTAATTTCTTACATTATTTTGTAATTGTGCAATCATTATGTCATTTTAACGAGTCGTTAATATTAGTAATATTAGTGCACAATTTTTGTTAATACCCTAAACAATCCACCGAAAAAAATATGCATATATTACTATATATATTTGTGTGTGTGCTGTGATGTCAGTTCTAAATTTTTTTTATATTTATTTCATCTGAATTACATTTTTTTATGTAGCAATATTTGTAAACATCACTAGCATTACGGTAGAAATGTTGGAATCACGGGATATGAGCCTGCCGCTGAGGTTAAAATTTAGAACTTTTAAACTCGTCGCATTGCCGACACAGCACGAGTTTCATCTCCCGTATTATACGGGATAATTTGAAGTTGATTGTTCTCTCAGCATGTGCATTGCCGTAATAATGCCACACGAAATCACAAATTATATGGGTATCATAAAAATAAAATACCCGGTAGTAGATAAAAATGTTCCTTCGGGCACAGGCATTTTGGTATCAGAGCTTAAAGCCGCCCGCCAACTCGATTGGCATCACANGATAAAAATGTTCCTTCGGGCACAGGCATTTTGGTATCAGAGCTTAAAGCCGCCCGCCAACTCGATTGGCATCACAGCCGAGGTCGCACTCGGAAGCCTGGAGTGGCTATGTTATCGACGAAATTCCTGGTTTTACTCCAAAAATCGCTTCAGGAATTAATAATTTTGCCCAAAAACAGTTTTTTACCCAAAATATTTAAAAACTGGGAACAATGTGTCGATATAGTCCTCAAATGAGCAAAGCAGTTTTAAGGTTCCCAGCAGAATGAGCCATATATTCCTCAGATAAGTAACAATGGATTAGATACTCTGAACCAGGTCCAGCAGATCAGACCAATCAGTGGTCAAGGCCCCTCCCTCAATCCCTCCCCAAACCCCATTCTGCACCCTCTATGTCATAGGGCCATACTTCATTCAAGAGACAATGACTGTCTGTACGTAAGCCTATTCCTCTGAGAGACCATACCGGAACTTCTGGAAGACATACCACTCATCTCATGTCGTGATATGTGGTTTCAGCATGATGGTTGTCCTGCGCATTTTGCTTTGGTGGCGAGGCAAGTGTTAAATGAAANGATATGTGGTTTCAGCATGATGGTTGTCCTGCGCATTTTGCTTTGGTGGCGAGGCAAGTGTTAAATGAAAAGTTTCTTAACTGGTGGTTAGGGTGTGGTGGTGTTGCAATATGGCCAGCTCACTCTAGATTCACACCTCTAGATTTTTTCCTGTGGGGAACACTGAAAGATAGGGTGTACCAAAAGGTTCCTACGATGCCAGAANATTCACACCTCTAGATTTTTTCCTGTGGGGAACACTGAAAGATAGGGTGTACCAAAAGGTTCCTACGATGCCAGAAGACATGCAGGAACGCATTGTGGCAACTTGCAGAGGCATTTCACCAGAAACACTTCAGGTAGCTCGTCGCTCGCTACATGTGCGTAAGCAAATGTGTATTGTTTCTGATGGTAAACACATCGAGCACATGATGTGAAAAGACTTAATGTAAAACTTTTCAACCATAACTGTACTCTTTTGTACTATGCCTGCGGATGCGATTGCATTTTTCCTTAGGTTGCATTGTTCTAATTTTGTTGTGCATCTGTACGCACTCGTTACTCAGTATAGTTAATGTCTAGGAAACAAATCTCCTGAATTACGTTAGTATCTGAATAAAATTTAATCAAATTTGCACTCACATTGCCCATCTTTTCTCCTCTGCAGTGCTCACCTTTGTCAATATCGCATTCCGTGCCCCTTGCCCCATTAAAGTAAGCGGTACGCTGCTATAAGGAAGCGGTCCCGCCAGGATGAGTCACAGCGGCATGTTGCTTGCTTACAGCAAGCAACATGGCCCACTTAACTTAATCATATTTGCACATTATTTCTTGGTGTTTCTGTGTTACTTTCCCTTGTATATGCTATATCACTGAATTCCTCTTTGCACATACAGTGGCTCACATTAATATTCAGCCACCTATGATTATCGCAGTTTCATGTCCTTATGTTACATTAGAAATGAAGATAAACATAAATCATATTGCTCAATCATTATAATACTAAAATACTAAAGAAGGGATTCGATCCCAAAGGAGAGGGCCTCCAAATTAGAAATATAAGAGGTATACGAGGCGGGGGGGTCTTAGTGGAAGCAGGAGATGAGAAGACCCTCCAAAGCATCAACAATGTGGCTAAAATCCAGTCATTAGGACTGAAATTGGAGGAGCCAAGGAGACGTGACCCCAAAATAATTGTCTATGATGTGCCACGATGCGAGGACAATGCAGATNAAAATTGGAGGAGCCAAGGAGACGTGACCCCAAAATAATTGTCTATGATGTGCCACGATGCGAGGACAATGCAGATCTGCCTGAAACTATTTTTAGGCAGAACTACCGAGATGGAAAGTGTGGAGGACACACTTTGGAATCATTTAAAAGGGTGGTCTCAATTAGCCACAGAACTGGTCGAAGAGAAGCAGACAGGGTTAACGTGGTGCTCCATTGTGACCCTTGTGTAAGGAGTGCACTCATAGATAAGGACCGTATCTATGTCNAATTTCAAGGCAAAACTTCACAGCCTGCGGCTCGTGCAATCTCCGCTCTGCGAGGTTTGCGGAGTCGATGACACCGTTCAGCATGTCATCACAGAGTGTCTCAAGACTGAAGATCTGAGGAGTGGACTGGTAACCAAACTGGAAGAAATGGGCATTCACATGGAAATTGGAACTATCATGGAAAACAAGATCTATTTAAAGATATGGAATGAATTCGCCACAAAAATTGGCAGGAGACTAGAGGATTTCGACAAATGGAATCGGCGAATTTCTGATGACCCATAATGGAATACTCAGGTAAAGGCTCACAAATTGTGATAAGTCGGAGTATTCTAGATTGGCGAGGAGGACAGGTTTTAATGAGAAAACCAGTAGAATACTGTGTTAACGGCAAGCAAGAAAAGTGAATGGCCCGAAGAGACCAAGAGGAAAGTGCCGTGCATTGTCTTACCCACCAGGGTACAGTTACAATGCGGGAGGATGGAGGGTGTGCTGGCCTTCGGGCCTAAAACCTGCTCAATCATTATTGTGTGCTTTAAATGAAATGTAGTGGTAGCCAATAACGGAAATGATCAATGCAACTTAACAAACAATATGATTTTGTCATCCCATGCTTTATAAGTACGCCACTTTAATATTAGGCCATCATTATTCAAACAAAAACATAATCCTCTTTGCAAACTAAACAAACAGTCTGTTAGTATCTGGTAGTATGGCCATTCGGTTTAATTACTTCTCGCAGGAGTTGTGGCATATTAGCAATTATTTTATTGGTACATTCGGAGCTAATCTTACTCCATTCTTCCTTGAACCTTTGCTCTAATTCTTTTGTGGACCTAATGGTTGTATTACGCAGTCTTCTTTTGAGTTCATCCCACAGATTTTCTATGGGATCCAGGTTGGGTGATTGAGGAGGTGTGCTAACGACTTTGGGACAGTTATACAAAAGCCAGCTCTTGACAATGCACGACTTGTGTTTTGGGTCATTATCTTGGTAGAGCTTAAACGTGTTACTAATACCCAGAGTTATCAGCACTCTTGTGTAGGTTTGCTTTCAGGATGTTCAGATAGTCTTCCATTTACATTGTTCCATCGACACATACAGCCTCTCCAACATCTGCTGAAGATATACAGCCCCAGATCATAATAATGGTTATTTCAAGTGAATAGTAATTTTATTTTTTACTTTTAAGTGCAATGGCNATATACAGCCCCAGATCATAATAATGGTTATTTCAAGTGAATAGTAATTTTATTTTTTACTTTTAAGTGCAATGGCGATTTTGTGAGCACAGCACTAAATTATAATTTCCTTGAATTGGATACACAGGCAACATTTTCACTAAAATTATTGATAATGACGATAAAAAAATGTTTTGAACAATTTTGGTAAACTTAGTACCTGTACACATTTAGGCCTACTCATGGATGGCGCCACACCGTCAAAATAATATAATTTTACATCAAAGGATTGATACAGCCACAAAAAGAATTTAAATATTTTAAATANGCTCTTTATCAGGCATTACATGAAGGTGATTTCAAGCAGCATATTTAATTTTGTAGTTTTGTTCTGATATCTGTAACGGATGACAGAAATTTTGTGAAGAACACACTATTAACTGACGAAGCTACCCTCACAAACCATGGGCGCATAAATTTACCAAATATGCACAACTGGGCGACGGAGAATCCGCATTGGGTCCGGTACGTGGAGCACCAGCGACAGTGGAAAGTGAACGTGTAATGTGGAATCGTTGGAGACTATGTCATAAGGAATACTACTTTCAAGGGACAATAACCGGCTGTGCGTACGCTCATTTCCTCAGAGAGACCTTACCGGCACTTCTGGAAGACACACNCTCCCCAAACACCATTCTGCACCCTCTATGTCATAGGGCCATACTTCATTCAAGAGACAATGACTGTCTGTACGTAAGCCTATTCCTCTGAGAGACCATACCGGAACTTCTGGAAGACATACCACTCATCTCATGTCGTGATATGTGGTTTCAGCATGATGGTTGTCCTGCGCATTTTGCTTTGGTGGCGAGGCAAGTGTTAAATGAAACGTTTCTTAACTGGTGGTTAGGGTGTGGTGGTGTTGCAATATGGCCAGCTCACTCCCCCGACNGTCGCTTGCTTCATGTGCGTTTATAGAAGTGTATTACTGTCGATGGTAAACACATCGAGCACAAACTGTGAAAACACCTCATGTGAAGCATTTCAATCATAACTGTACTATTTTTTTCTGTGCATGCGGATGCGATTGTATTTCTCCTTATGTTGGTTTGTTCAATTATTATTGTGCATCTTGACACACTCGTTACCAGCAAAGTTAATCACTAGGAAACAAATCTCCTGAAATACGTTGGTACCTTAATAAAATGTAATGTATTGATATTAGATTTGCACTCACATAGCCCGTCTTCGCTCCGCTGAGGTGCTCTCCTTTGTTAAATATCGCATTCCGAGCCCCTTACCCTATTAAGATAAGCGCTACGCTGCTATAAGAAAGCGGTCCCGCCAGGATTAGTCACGGCGCGTGTTGTTTGCTTACAGCTGCGAGTACAGGTCCACAGCCCCATGCTAACGGCCCACTTAACTTAATCATATTTGCACATTATTTCTTGGCGTTTCTGTGTTACTTTCCATTGTATATGCTATATCACTGAATTCCTCTTTGCACATACAGTGGCTCACATTAATATTCAGCCACCTATGATTATCGCAGTTTCATGTCCTTATGTTACATTAGAAATGAAGATAAACATAAATCATATTGCTCAATCATTATTGTGTGCTTTAAATGAAATGTAGTGGTAGCCAATAACGGAAATGATCAATGCAACTTAACAAACAATATGATTTTGTCATCCCATGCTTTATAAGTACGCCACTTTAATATTAGGCCATCATCATTCAAACAAAAACATAATCCTCTTTGCAAACTAAACAAACAGTCTGTTAGTACCTGGTAGCATGGCCATTCTGTTTAATTACTTCTCGCAGGAGTTGTGGCATATTAGCAATTATTTTCTTGGTACATTCGGAGCTAATCTTACTCCATTCTTCCTTGAACCTTTTCTCTAATTATTTTGTGGACCTAATTGTTGTAGTACGCAGTCTTCTTTTGAGTTCATCCCACGGATTTTCTATGGGATTCAGGTTGGGTGATTGAGGAGGTGTGCTAACGACTTTGGGACAGTTATAGAAAAGCCAGCTCTTGACAATGCACGACTTGTGTTTTGGGTCATTATCTTGGTAGAACTTAAACGTGTTACTAATACCCAGAGTTATCAGCACTCTTGTGTAGGTTTGCTTTCAGGATGTTGAGATAGTCTTCCATTAACATTGTTCCATCGACACATGCAGCCTCTCCAACATCTGCTGAATATATACAGCCCCAGATCATAATAATGGTTATTTCAAGTGAATAGTAATTTTATTTTTTACTTTTAAGTGCAATGGCGATTTTGTGAGCACAGCACTAAATTATAATTTCCTTGAATTGGATACACAGGCAACATTTTCACTAAAATTATTGATAATGACGATAAAAAAATGTTTTGAACAATTTTGGTAAACTTAGTACCTGTACACATTTAGGCCTACTCATGGATGGCGCCACACCGTCAAAATAATATAATTTTACATCAAAGGATTGATACAGCCACAAAAAGAATTTAAATATTTTAAATACTTTTATAAGGTCAAGGATTTATTTGCACTGCGGGGTTTCCCATAGTGTTCCCAAACACTAAGAGGTTTTCCCTACATTACTTTGCACTGGCCCCTGCAGGCGTGGACTCCCCTACACTACCAACACCAAAACGGAGAAGACTCCAACGAAATATACAAAACATATCTACATTGATTTTTTTATGAGATTACTTAAAAAAGTAGTTTCCTTTCATAGCAAATCTGAAACAAAGTTGTAATATATATGTGTTTTGGTAGTGTTTTGGTAGATGATTGGAAGTAAATACTCCCCTTCACTTCCTTTTACGAATTCCTTATGTGAGACGTGCGGAGGTTGGATTGTGAGGCTGTGGGGGATCCTGAGNCCCCTTCACTTCCTTTTACGAATTCCTTATGTGAGACGTGCGGAGGTTGGATTGTGAGGCTGTGGGGGATCCTGAGGTGTTTAACGAGGAAACATTTTCTACAAGATGATCTACAAAAAAAGGCTCTTGGAATGTTACACAAATTTACAAAAAAAATAGTTTTACAAAGGTTTTTTTAAATATACGAAGAACTTATCAGTAAAATGTATAAAATGATTGTGTGCAGTGCGCGTGCAGATCTGGTGGGACACTCACGTGTATCCTCCTGGCTTCTTCGGAGAACCACTCGACGAGGGAGTTGCCGTAGGTCACCTCGGCCCGCGCCTCGCACAGTGGCTTGCCGGATTCAGCAGCCACCAGATTCACTATGTCGTCCTGGTGCTTCACCAGCAGCTCGAACCACTTCCTCATCACCCCCGACCTCTCCTGCACACCCAAGCACGCTACTTATACATTGTCCGCGGTTAATTGAACATTTTTTTTAACGTCCTGCTCAAGATCTACTCTTACTCTCAATTTGTAACCTCCTGCTGCCACATGTAAAATCAGCATTGCTGTAGACCTGATCACTTTATTCATGCACCATCAAAGGAAAATCGTGGAACTGCAAGGAACATAAACATGTTTCTAATTTGCATATTCATACTCTAATATGTAGAAAGCAAGACACGCTAACTTCAGTAGCCATGCATTTAAACATTACACTCGCAATACGTCAAGTATTAAGGACCGTTTTTACTAACTCGCTGCCAACTTAACAAGGAGCCTGCATGTTAAAATATAATGTGTTATGTAGTTAGAAACAGTTATTTTTAAAAGTGTTTTAAGTGCTTATTTTACTGTGAACAGTCTATAAAAACAGTTCCACTTTTAATTATGAATTTGGGGTCATAATCGTAACAAGCGCGTGCAGTTCAAGAGTCATAGACTGTTCACACGGTAAAGTGAGCACTTTTTGAAATCAACCTTTGAAAAGAATTGACTGCTCATAACTACACATATCACGTGTTTCTAAAACACGATGACAAACTTCAGCAGGCAATTCCTTACGAAAATACAAGACGAAAATATATGTACAACTTTCTCCTAAAGTGATTATTAACTATGCGTCCCCAAAATTTGAGTTTTAAAATGCGTTTAGTTGAAAATATCAGAAACCACTTTTGATAAAGCAAAAAATCGGTGAACGGTGTTTTGTATTAAACCTGAAAACAGGGTCGGTAATATAATTCCCCTTCCTATTGGAAATGACCGTTGGCACCCTATGTTTGTATCAAACTTTATAACACTACGTTCTAAGCAATTTAAATGTGTAACATTTCCACGATTTCACTTGGATGGCGTGTGAATAAAGTAATCTGGCCCATAGCGTCAAGTTTACAAATTTAAGAAAAATACAATGTAGTCAGAAAAGTAGATCATAAGCAGGGTCTTCAAAAGTGCTCAGTTTACTGTAGCAAGTTTATACACTGAAGAGCCAAAAAAAACTGGTATAGGCGTGCGTATGCAAATAACAGAGGTATGGAACCAATCACAGTAACGCGATGCGGTCGGCAGCGCCTATATAAGACAACAAGCGTCTGGCAAAGTTGCTAGATCGGTTACTGCTGCTGCAATGGCAGGTTATCAAGATTTAAGTGAGTTTGAACGTGGGTGTTATAGTCGGCGCACGAGAGATGGGACATAGCATACCGTGAATATCGGGAATCCGGTAAAACATAAAATCTTCGACATCGCTGCGGCCGGAAAAAGATCGTGAACGAACGGGACAAACGACGACTGTCGAGAATCATTAAACGTGACAGACGTGCAACCCTTTATCAAATTGGCGCAGATTTCAATGCCTCCTGCATACCTTCACTCATTAGCCGAGTCTATGCCACGTCGTCTTGCGGCACTTCTGCGTGCTCGCGGAGGCCCTGCACGATATTAGGCATGTGTACCAGTTTTTTTGGCTCTTCAGTGTAGGTATCTGGATAGGTAGCTAAGTCTAACGGCCCCAACTATCTGGAGATGTTTTCCAAGAAGCACGCTAGTGCGCAGTGTTCTCGTCGTGCTGCATGCACACGTGAGACTTCAAATTATGATCACATCATTTTATTGGTGGGAAGCCTGTAGCAAGGATAAGCGCAGGAATTAACTCAGAATATTTTAAGCTATTACAGTCTGGAAATGTCGTTTTTGGTCATGTTGAAAACCTTTAAAGCAGTGTTTACAATAAGCGCGATGTGTTGAAAGTTGTAATCCGCCCCAATCTGAAGTGAATAGTTATTTATTTTCGTGTGCAAACAGACTGTGTACACGTCTAAATGTTTGTTTTAAAATCTTGCATTACAAACACACAGCAAGCCAGTTAGCGCGCCAGGTAGACGGTCGCCTGAACATCGAGGTCATTATATGCTATTCACGGTAAAGTGAGCACTTCTGAAAGTCCTCTCATTTGGATATATTTTATTTTAGCCTTCCGAACGCAGTGGAATGCACGCGCTATTTATATTACTTAAATGGCGATATTTATTTAAAAAGGTAGTTTAAGGATTAAAAAAAAGTGGTTAACGGATTTTAAAAAATGGCTGAACGGCAAAAGTAACTAGGGCCTCAAAAGTGCTCACTTCACCTTAAACAGCTTATAGTGGTGGAGCAGGTCGCTCAGAGGATCAGAAACGAGGGAGGAGTCGAAGAGAGTGGAAATATTTGAACGGCTCTTAACAGCGAGGTCTTGAGAGCCGATGGGGGGACAAGTGAGGTGAGCATGGAGTAGCACCTGAATGCAAGGGCGGGGGAAACTGGAGATCCCAGAGAAAACCCGACAACCAGCGGCATCGTCCAGCACGATTCCCACATGCAAAAATTCGGGAGTGACTCCAACGGAGAAGGAACCGTCGCAGCATCAACCTGGAGTGATTTCGGGAAACAGATCAGGATGGCCGGACCGATATTCGAACCCAGGTCCTCCATAACGCGAGTCTAGATGCTTAACACCACGCCATCTCTCTCGGTGCAGTTAAAAGGAAAGAAGATGAAGATTATTACTTTCCGTGTGTGGAGAAAAAGTAATCTCTCATTTCCACGGCAAAAAAAATTGTGGTAGACATGCATCTCTGTATTAAATTAAACAATTGCCTCGTGTATAGAAAGAAAATATACAAACTAGGAAACATGAAACAAGTAACTTAAAGAATAATTTAAAGAACCCCACCAATCCATAATTTATCTGTTAGTCTAGGTTCTAGGTAAATTTCGTGTTCGTGAGAGATGTCTGCATCAATCATGTACATAGAATGTGTGGTCCATAGTGGATGTACTCATCTTATTTTCAACCAATCGCGCATAACTAGAAATTAACTTGATTTTAGTAAAAAAAAAAATTTATTAAGTAAATAACATAGTTTAGACTGTTTTTTTAAAACATGTAAATGAAAATACGTAGAAGAGTAAGTTTCCTTCCCAACTAAAATCTCTAATAAAAAATATTCAATAAATTACATTATATTTTAGGTTCATTCTGTCTTCCTATTGGCAGAAGGCTTTATGGACATGGCACGAAATAAAATACTGCCATTTTGTACACACCTACACCACAGAGGCGGGAAAATGCCAGTCTCCAAAATTCCTACTTAGCTGAATCTACTAATTATGGTGAATCTCAAATTACTTTGGAAAAAAAATGGTTGTATGTTGTGGATCGAGCACTTTTGAAATCAACTATTATACTCCATGGACACTAGAATTCTTTCAGAGATGATAGCACGAAATTAAGAATTGTAGTTCTACATGTTAAAATCTTAATAGCGGTATAATTTTAAAAGAGCTGTACCCCTTACATCGCGATTTTATTTGCTCCTTTTGACTCAAGAACTAGTGTAAAAGAGACATACTTTTGTTTCTTACAGTTTTGAATCGTCGCTTAATATTCGCATGTATACTTGTCGGTAGGCTTGTGGTGATGTTAGTTGTTACATTTGGTGCAAGTTTGCAAAGTTGGCTTAAAGAAATTCGGCAAGGTTTTCAAAAGTGTTCCAATGAAAACGAGCCAATAGGGACATGTCCCGGGAAGAGTCGTGAAAATATCCCAGGAATAGCAGTGAAATGTCCCGGGAAGTCGTGAAACGTCAGAGCAGCAACGGGCGGGCAAGCAATAAGCACACTAAAAGAGCATGACTCGGGCCGTGCCTACCTTGCCGGTGGTTTGCCCCCACGTGGCGAAAGCATTGTGGGCGGCCTTGATGGCGCTAGCAGCGTCGTTCTCGTCCATGTCGGGGACTGTGCCCACGACTTCCTCCGTACTGGGGCTCAGCACGGCGAACGTCTTGCTGCTGGCCGCCGACACCCAAGCATGGTTCACGAACGCCTTGTTGTACTTCAGTGGCAGGTTCATGGTGCTGATCTGGCGCATTGTGGACACCTGCGAAATCACACGCTGTGTTATATTTCAGTCTTTTCTTTTGAATTTTGCTTATTCGGTATCAGACGTTTGTCAAAAATAAAGCCAGTGTGTTAGATGGCATATACAAAGTCTGTGGATGCCGACAAGTATGGGTGTGCTGGGTGCTGGTGGTGCATGTGCGGTAAGCACACGCCTTTGCCTTTATGTGTATCTCTATAATGATCAGCCACAATAAGAAATTATATAATTTGGGATCCTCCTACTTCCAGTACACAGATGATACATTTGGAAAAGTGGGATGAGTGATTACGAGTACTGGAAAGGGAGTGACTTATTATTGGTGCATATGTGAATGCAAAGTACAGACAATGGTATGTAACAGAAACGGATGAGCATAGAATGGCGATTGATCACTATCACTTGGTGAAGGACCTCCATGTCACCAACGAACCTGAAAACTTCCCCACATATGTATCTCCATTGCACAGCACAGTCACATCTGGATGGGACGATTACCTCAAGAAATGCAGTCAGAATGGTTCCAGAATGGACAGTGACTGAAGACTCGACCAGTGATCGCCGACTAATTGTGTTTGATTTGATTTTCGTTCCATCCCCAGAAGAGTCTCAGGTCCTAAGAACATGCTACAACTGTTGGGGTACAAGCTGGAAGACATTAGATGAAATACTGTTAGAGAATATCCAAAGGTACGGAGACGAATGCTCAGAAGATATGCACATCCGAGCTGAACAATCACAAAGTTGATCCCAGACACCTACAGTGCTATCTTAAAAACTAATTCACAAGAGTTAGTTACGTCTCTCCTGCTAGATAATAGTTTGAACGGAGAAACACATACTCATGATGAGACGCGATGCTGTATAAACGAATTGCCAGACACTCCACCAACAACTGAATACATAATGGAAGAGCTGGACAGAATCTTAAAAGCGGCGAAGAATGAGAAGGCATCAGAACATGATACAATCACTCCAGAGATTTTTAAGGCAGTATGTAATTTTCTTCTAACATAAATGAATGAATGCTTGGCTCAAAGATATTTTCCAATGATATGGAAACATGGACTTCTGAAGATTCTGTATATAAAGGTGAGGACAAAAACCCCACAAAAGTAAAATCCTTCAGACCACTAACAGCTCCCAGTATTAGGGAAGGTGTTGGAAAAACGAATAAATATATAACCTTAGAGGCTACACAAGAATTACATAACAAACAATGTACCTTTCGGAAAGAAGCGAAGAAAAGATTTGGGCGGCTCTTAAAGTCGAGGTCTTGAGAGCCGATTTGCGTAAAGGAAGAGGGGGCTGAAAAAGCAGTGCTAGATGCCCAGGAAAATCAAAACAAACGATGAAACATATTTTTGGATATTAGCATAGAATTTGACCATGCTTGGTGTCTTGAGGTGTTCTGGCAACTCAAGAAAAAGGAAAATCCCAAAAATAACTGTGGCATGATACAATCTTTCTTCGAAGAGAGTAAGCCTGTAAAAAGTTAATGGAGTTTTCATAGAGCAACGAATATCAGAGGAGTGTCCACCGGGATAAGTCCTTGGATCACTCTTATGGAATACACTCTTTTAAACACTGCTTCGAGTCAATCTTCCAGAAGGATGTGAAAATATTTTCACATGCAGGTGATCTACTGATTGTAATCTCATCACAGAACATAACAGAACTTGATGCAAAAACAGAATAAATCCTAAGGGAGGTAGAAGAAAGGAAAAATAAGGTGAAACTTTGGTTTTCAGTAGGGAAAATCCGGGAGCGACCCCTCCGGGAATCGAACCCGATTCACCTAGATGGTAGGCGAATGCCCCTTGCTAAGATGTAATTCACTAAGGGGGTAGTGGGAAAGTACAGCGTCAATTAAAATAAGGAACATAATGTACCCTCGCATTACCCATAAAGCACACAAGTGTGGGGGTGATAAGAAACTGTGTGACCAGACTTTGGCTAGCCACAAAAAAAAATTCAAAGTGACAGTTTAAAAGATATATATAATATTGCAGTATTTTCCACAGAGTACTAACGAATATGCCAAATACACATGTTTAAACATGCATGCAAATTTACAGTATGTGTACAACATATATACATATACTTCGTGAGCATTTGATTGGTGATAAAGCATATATTTATTAATTTGAAAGGTTTTCGTTTGCTACAGCCTAAAGAAGAAGATTTTTACTTCAAATTTGTAGCTAAATAATACAATACACTCCCTCACACAATTATTAACAAATATTTCAATAACGCTTTACAAGATCTGCGAACGCACATTCTTTAAAACACCTGTCACGTGATTATCGCATGCTTTTTTTTGGCTTCATGTGTTATATGTATAATAACACAGGATAGTTATACTTTCGAATAATATGTTGGAATCAATGTTTTCACTGACGGGAACATTTTTTAATGAATTTTTAATATTAGAAGTATGCTCTAACAAGTTACAAAATACTCTTTAAAATACGCCTTTTCCAAGATGCAGAGCATCTGAATCTCAATAATCGAAAATAGCTCTGTTGCGCCAAGTTTACTCTTCAATGTCATGCTTTGATAATTAGCGTTTCCACAGTGGTTTCAACGCAGTGCGCAAAATGCTTGGGATATGTAGGTAAAAGGCGAAAATCTAGTTGAGAAACAGCCGGCACACCTCCAGTGTTGACAAGCAGCCGGCACACCTCCAGTGTTGACAAGCAGCCGGCACACCTCCAGTGTTGACAAACAGCCGGCACACCTCCAGTGTTGACAAACAGCCGGCACACCTCCAGTGTTGACAAACAGCCGGCACACCTCCAGTGTTGACAAACAGCCGGCACACCTCCAGTGTTGACAAACAGCCGGCACACCTCCAGTGTTGACAAACAGCCGGCACACCTCCAGTGTTGACAAACAGCCGGCACACCTCCAGTGTTGACAAACAGCCGGCACACCTCCAGTGTTGACAAACAGCCGGCACACCTCCAGTGTTGACAAACAGCCGGCACACCTCCAGTGTTGACAAACAGCCGGCACACCTCCAGTGTTGACAAACAGCCGGCACACCTCCAGTGTTGACAAACAGCCGGCACACCTCCAGTGTTGACAAACAGCCGGCACACCTCCAGTGTTGACAAACAGCCGGCACACCTCCAGTGTTGACAAACAGCCGGCACACCTCCAGTGTTGACAAACAGCCGGCGCGAGGAAAATGACATTCGAAGCATTTATCATGCAGTTTCTCCTGAACTGTTTATCCAAATCGTTTTATTTTGTGGAAATTAACACACAGTTTCTTCCTTGCTATNTGACATTCGAAGCATGTACCATGCAGTTTCTCCTGAACTGTTTATCCAAATCGTTTTATTTTGTGGAAATTAACACACAGTTTCTTCCTTGCTATCACGGACTGGTTGTTATCTAAAAATAACCTTAAGCAATTTAAGAAAATATATATACAAAAAATTTGCGCACAACTCCTGTAAAAAGTTGCAACGTAAAAAGTACGATTTATAAAAGATTTCCCTTTGTTTTGTGAGATATATGGGGGATGAAATCATATGAAATGTAAAGAAAGAAAATTATTATTACATGAAGCTAGTCTTTGTGTTGTGAGAAGCCTGGTTTTCATGTAACGGGCTGATAAGTTTAGAGGATTTTTTTAACTCAAGGTGAATTATCAGGCGTCGAGTGTTAACGAGTATCTCAAACTCTCTATATGTTTTTAACACAAAGCCTATACGAACGAAATATAAATATTCGAACCACCTTTCTGTTCCTTAATGACCAGCCTCACCTCACGACACAATACACTATCGAAATCATTAGTTTGGGTTCAATTCTCTTCAGAGACATGAATTTGAAAAGTCAGTTGACGATTGATTGGACTGGATCTGTTAGTAGTCTAGTTGTGACGTAGTTTGTTAGCAAACGTTTTGACAACCGCAACATTTCGAGAGGTTAAATTTAATGTAACGACTATTTTATTTATCCTGTGTACTGCTTAATAGCAAATATCTGTAACATGATTAATATTTACAAATTTAAATATTAAAGCTACAAGTACGAATACAAACATATAATAATAATAATAACTGACTTCTACACACACAGACTAAAATAATTGAAATATGAAATAATTCATAACTGAATAATAACTTTTAAAAAAACTCTGTTTTATAAGCATTTTAGCTGAAAAAAAAAAACGTTATGGCTAAGTGGCCAATGCTTTCTCCGTTAATTAATAATCGTGTATTTTTATTTCACAATAAAGTTTGTAATTGTGAGAAAGGTTATCATTAATTTGATTAAAATCAGTGTAGAAATAATATTAATAGAAAGAAAAAATCCACCATAATTACTTCGAGATTTTGTTAAAGGAGTGAACCCAAAATAATTATAAAGACGCTAAATGAGAGGTTTAGAAATGTTCTTTATCAAAAGTGCAAAAATTATAACCTAAAACCATAGAGTTACAGTATTTATATTTATGCGCATATATATGAAATAATAGTTATTATTATTAGTTCTTAAGTGATATGCCTTCTGCTCGCTATAAATATGTTGTTTTCTTCTTTTCCGTATAAATTTAAATGTTCTCCCACNATTAAGTGATATGCCTTCTGCTCGCTATAAATATGTTGTTTTCTTCTTTTCCGTATAAATTTAAATGTTCTCCCACGAACTGGCTTTAACCCCAACCCAACTAGCACCTCTCCAGATGTTCCTGTACACAACCTCGTTGATGGTAGTGTAGCTAGCAGAAACGTTGTGCTTGCAACAAATAATGGGTAGAAGGAAAACTTATTGTAACAGAATAAAAGTTCAAAGGCTCTAGCGATTGCTTTATCTTGCCGAAGGAAAAAAGAAGGCGCTGAGACACAGGACGAAACACAACTGACGCAAAATATTTTTTAAGAAATGCAATTTAACAAAAAAAAAAAAAAAATACAGATGGTAAACTACGTAATTTTAAAATTGGGGNTTTTAACTCAAGGTGAATTATCAGGCGTCGAGTGTTAACGAGTATCTCAAACTCTCTATATGTTTTTAACACAAAGTCTATACGAACGAAATATAAAGATTCGAACCAACTTTCTGTTCCTAAATGACCAGCCTCACCTCACGACACAATACACTATCGAAATCAGTGGTGTGGGTTCAATTCTCTTCAGAGACATGAATTTGAAAAGTCAGTCGACGATTGATTGGACTGGATCTGTTAGTAGTCTAGTTGTGACGTAGTTTGTTAGCAAACGTTCTGACAACTGCAACATTTCGAGTGGTTAAATTTAATATAGCGACTATTTTAATTATCCTGTGTACTACTTAATAGCAAATATCTGTAACATGATTAATATTTACAAATTTAAATATTAAAGCTACAAGTACGAATACAAACATATAATATGCAATAATAACTGACTTCTACACAGACTAAAATAATTGAAATATGAAATAATTCATAACTGAATAATAACTTTAAAAAAAACTCTGTTTTATAAACATTTTAGCTGAAAAAAAAATAACGTTATGGCTAAGTGGCCAATGCTTTCTCCGTTAATTAATAATCGTGTATATTTATTTCACAATAAAGTTTGTAATTGTGAGAAAGGTTATCATTAATTTGATTAAAATCAGTGTAGAAATAATATTAATAGGAAGAAAAAATCCACCATAATTACATCGAGATTTTGTTAAAGGAGTGAACCCAAAACAATTATAAAGACTCTAAATGAGAGGTTTAGAAATGTTCTTTATCAAAAGTACAAAAATTATAACCTAAAACCATAGAGTTACAGTATTTATATTTATGCGCATGTATATGAAATAATAGTTAATATTATTAGTTATTAAGTGATATGCCTTCTGCTCGCTATAAATATGTTGTTTTCTTCTTTTCCGTATAAATTTAAATGTTCTCCCACGAACTGGCTTTAACCCCAACCCAACTAGCACCTCTCCAGATGTTCCTGTACACAACCTCGTTGATGGTAGTGTAGCTAGCAGAAACGTTGTGCTTGCAACAAATAATGGGTAGAAGGGAAACTTATTGTAACAGAATAAAAGTTCAAAGGCTCTAGCGATTGCTTTATCTTGCCGAAGGAAAAAAGAAGGCGCTGAGACAAAGGACGAAACACAACTGACGCAAAATATTTTTTAAGAAATGCAATTTAACAAAAAAAAAAAAAAAATACAGATGGTAAACTACGTAATTTTAAAATTGGGGAATGTTATGATATCCTTTACGGAGTTCTTTTCCCCCCGCTGTTATTGAGATTGCACTAGATGTTTCTGTGTCTGTGTGTACCGGTCGGTGTGTGCGTGATTCTGTGTGTGTTATTATGGATGTAAATAAGTCGGGAAATTAACCAATTGTTTTTACTGACTAGCCAAGACCATACGCTTGCTCAGTGCTGGATCCCGATGTTTATTAAGAGGGGGAGATGAGAGGGCCCTTTCCGAAGTCAGACTTACCTCTTACATGGGTGTTTTTTACGTGCATTATATATTAGATACACACGTGCGCGCACACACGTGTGTGTGTGTGTGTGTGTATATATATACACAGGGTGATTCTCAAATAGACCGACAAACTTCGGGAGGTGATGCTTAATGAGAAAGTTAAAGGAAAACATGCGGGACTCTATACCTAAACCGAATAGTAAGGAAGGTTTGAGCCATTAAAAATCGATTTTTGAAACAGTATTTTTGCAAAATATCGGTAACGAAGAAAAATGAAATTACTACTCTCCGAACATTGATTTATGTTATCAGAATCTTCAAAGTAAGAACCAACCCTCATTAATACCGCCCTTCGTAATGAAAATAACAGGGGTAGCCACCCTTGTATCGCATACAACTTTCTTACCGTAAGGAATTGTGAACATTTCGTGCTTGTTTGTTGAGAAGTACTACCTAATCAACAAAAATGGTCATCTTGTTACAACTGCCTAAGACTCACCGTTTTTTTTTTAAGGCACGCATGTCTTCACGTGCTGGATATTGTATCGCTGCAGCAGCAGCACCTAAAACCTACCTACCTGCCCGCATGTGATGTCTCAGTGCCTGCACGTGATTGGCCATCTGCAATCACGTGGAAACTCGCTGATTGGCTAGTTGATGCCCGAACAATATATTAATGATGTAATACGATTGGTTCGAAGTCGATATGACGTCATAGGGCTCGCATACGCGTATATTGGAGTAATGGGGGGTCAGCTGAGAGGCTTAGTTTGACAACGGCTAATGTGAAAGGTGGATTGTCTCGGCCAGCTTCTACGCCAGGTAATCCACGGTCAGTTACGTTAAAGNTATCGGTAACGAAGAAAAATGAAATTACTACTCTCCGAACATTGATTTATGTTATCAGAATCTTCAAAGTAAGAACTAAACCTCATTAATACCGCCCTTCGTAATGAAAATAACAGGGGTGGCCACCCTTGTATTGCATACAACTTTCTTACCGTAAGGAGTCATGAACGTTTCATACTTGTTTATTGAGAAGTACTACTTAATCAACAAAAATGGCCATCTTGTTACAACTGCCTAAGACTCACCGTCTTCGTTATAAAGTCACGCATGTCTTCACGTGCTGGGCATTGCATCGCTGCAGCAGCAGCACCTAAAACCCACCTACCTGCCCGCATGTGATGTCTCAGTGCCTGCATGTGATTGGCCATCTGCAATCACGTGGAAACTCGCTGATTGGCTGGTTGACGCCCGAACAATATATCAATGATGTAATACGATTGGTTCGAAGTCGATATGACGTCATAGGGCTCGCATACGCGTATATTGGAGTAATGGGGGGTCAGCTGAGAGGCTTAGTTTTTACAACGGCTAATGTGAAAGGTGGATTGTCTCGGCCAGCTTCTACGCCAGGTAATCCACGGTCAGTTACGTTAAAGTNACAACGGCTAATGTGAAAGGTGGATTGTCTCGGCCAGCTTCTACGCCAGGTAATCCACGGTCAGTTACGTTAAAGTGGAGTGGACATTGTCTGCCAATGGTTTCTCGTCATCAATTTCTTCTTTGAGTGAGATGCCTCCTGTTTTACCAGCGCCATCGACTTCTTCAGTTGTGACATCTACATCACTACCAGCATCTACTGCCACCAGTGCAGCACGATCATTTACAGATGGTACAGTACCATCGACTTCTTCAGCTGTGTCGCCTACGAAATCTTCAATGGAGCCCTCGAACTTTTCGGCTGAGGTACCTAGAACACCATTGCTGACGTTACCTGCTTCTTCAGCTCCAGCGCCTACATCTACAACAGGTNTTCGGCTGAGGTACCTAGAACACCATTGCTGACGTTACCTGCTTCTTCAGCTCCAGCGCCTACATCTACAACAGGTCCGTCCGAGTCTTTGCCTGAACCACTACGTCGTCATCAGTGCCACTTTTGTGATAAGACATTGGCTTTCTGCCACAATGTACGGCGACATTAAAGCTTTCATTGTGCCAGGAATCCCTGCCGCATGTCATATTTGTGTGACAGGTGCGGTAAGCAGTTCAGCCGTACCGACCATTTCTTTAGACATGCAAAGACCTGAAAAGGTGAAGTGCATTTCTAAGNTTCGGCTGAGGTACCTAGAACACCATTGCTGACGTTACCTGCTTCTTCAGCTCCAGCGCCTACATCTACAACAGGTACGTCCGAGTCTTTGCCTGAACCACTACGTCATCATCAGTGCCACTTTTGTGATAAGACATTGGCTTTTGGCTACGGTGTACGGCACCAGGAAAGCTTTCATTGTGCCAGGAATCCCTGCCGCATGTCATATTTGTGTGACAGGCGCGGTAAGCAGTTCAGCCGTACCGACCATTTCTTTAGACATGCAAAGACCTGAAAAGGTGAAGTGCATTTCTAAGGTTTGCTGCAAGCAGGTCTCTTGTGACTCCGGTACATGTCCTCAAAAGTGTAGTTACCTACATAACCCGCCCTGCACAGTGTGTCGGTGTAGTAAATGTCACGATATTTTCGCACAAGGACAACACAAGCGTGAAAAGCGAGATGCATAAAAGACTATAACCTACAACAAAGTTACATATATTGAAAATGCATATATCGAAGAATATTGTAATATTTTTTTCGAGGGCATGAACTAATGTATTAAATTAATTGAATTAAATAATGCCTGTGGATAAAATTGTGTTTTATTTCTTGTTTACCTAATTTGCCAAAATAAAATTAAAATTTATATGGCACAGAAATTAAATAACTTTAATTAAAAAGTGTTGTATAAAGTACCATTGTACTATATATACGTTTATATAATNTCACGATAATTTCGCACAAGGACAACACAAGCGTGAAAAGCGAGATGCATAAAAGACTATAACCTACAACAAAGTTGCAGATATTGAAATGCATATATCGAAGAATATTGTAATATTTTTTTCGAGGGCATGAACTAATGTATTAAATTAATTGAATTAAATAATGCCTGTGGATAAAATTGTGTTTTATTTCTTGTTTACCTAATTTGCCAAAATAAAATTAAAATTTATAAGGCACAGAAATTAAATAACTTTAATTAAAAAGTGTTGTATAAAGTACCATTGTACTATATATACGTTTATATAATTAAATAAGATATTTTTTTTAATCTTGAACAGCTTAAAATGCTTAATAAATATATATATTTAGTAAATTATGCAGGTAGTGAAAATCCCGCACCATGCATGTAGGTATGCTGCTAATTGGAAAAATTACTTTCTAATAGGATGGAAATTACAGATTTTCCTATGCCTATAAAAATATGAGTGTCGACAGCTCGCCTAGCAGCGAAATCGAGAAATTAACGCCACCTATGTGTTGAAAATAGAATCCAACATGGAGGGCGCCGACAGTGAAACCTATACTTCAACATAACTAAATAATGCTGCCACCTAGTGGCTAAATCGACAACTCGCCTGGTGGCTATATCGATTATGAATACACTATCGCCACCTAGGTGATGTAAAAGTAAACTAATGTAATCCAATATGGCGTCCTCCAGCAATATATAAACAAATGAAAAACGGAAAGACCAAGATGGCTGCATACGATAGAATGAGTATAGATGAGGGGGACGGAGGCTTCCCGACTAATTAGCTAAGGCACGTAAGTAATTGACCGATTAAGTAACCAATAAAAATTGGTAAGGGTGGTGGAGGAGGAACCTCTGGAAATGTAAGTTTTTTAAATAAATTTTTTTAACATTTTTTTTAATGTTTAGAATTTTTTGCTATATTTTAGAATTTTTTGGCTTCAAGGTCACCGGAGTTAAGGTTAAAGGTCAATGTCACCAACATCTAACCAAGCTAACGAGATGTAACTGGTCGATCTGGCAAGGGCCGGTCATGTCGGGAGCTTAGTCGATCCACCTATCATCAAACCCCGGACCTCCTACATGTACATCTTTAAATATATTTTTTTATAGTTTTTGAAAATTTTTGCAATTTTTCTGCATTTTTTTATTTTTTGGGGGTTTAAGGTCATTCAAGGTCACGATCACAGAGTCCAAGATGGCCGCCGACCGATAGGTATGACTCCCCATTCCCTTGTGCCTGATTTCCCATAATTACACCACTCAACTACTGCATTATTTAATTGTAGATTTAATTTATTACAGAATTCATGATATATGTTAGACTCGTAAGCACACGACGCGGAAAAAAATATAAACAAATCCTTCTTCACTATAGTGACTGGCCCGCAATATCACGTGATACAGAGTAGCGTATCTCACATAAGCTCTAGATATTGACTATTGTTTTGTTTCGTAAACTTACGTATTACGTTACGTGAAACGAATGCGAACGGTTTCGTTGAAATACAGAAGTCAATCTGTGAGCCAGTTTACCTGAACTTCTTGCGTGTTACTTGCAACATGGAGTAATGGCAATCCCAGCCTTAGCGCAGCCTTGCTTTTAGGCATCACACTAAATAAGTCCTACGTCCTGGTTGGCGGCGCCCTTAACAAGAATGTCCGCTGCCGTGAGACTCGTCCCGTGTTCTCTTATGACCGGCCGCACTATTCTATCCTCCGAACTGACATCCACTGATCTCTGGTTTAAAAAAACTACGGATCAGAGTTACTCGTGTTAAATAAACAAAATATGAGATATCTTGATATCGGTTTACATGAGCCGAGGTTGAGCCTAATAGTAAAGCTGATAACACTCTACAGAAAAATGCCGTTCAATTCCTGTTTGCCAAAATACATACATATTGTGACGTAAGTGTTCCTCAGAGGGTGTTATTTACAGATACAGACATTAAGATCTGTGATACTAGCATATATTCTATATTTTTAATTTTTTGCGTTTGGTAAAATAGGTTTTTCTTTGGACGTGCTAAGAAACAAGAATATATAGTATAAAAAAAACTTATTTCATATATAATTATCTAATAACTGTATTTGATAAAAAGGCTGTAGTTACACGAAAATAGATTTACTTAACTATTTGGTTTTAGTTTACTTCTATATGTACGATGTCGTAACCAGTTTACGATTTCTCACTATATTTTCCTGATTATAGATAAACCAATAAAACTTGTACACATTAGCAAATGTTTTTAACAAGAAATGTTTTTAAAATCAACTGCGTATATTTGAGTTAAATTCTTTGCACCGAAACACTTATTTCGAATAAAAAAATTATGAGTTAGTATTATTAAATTATCTCGAAATCATGGTATGAGCTACAGAAAATTGGAGGTTTAGAATCGAGTTTAAAATTATCTCAGATAACTTCTTTATCACGGTTTGTAAAACGTTTCTGGCTGCTGATCCTGGACCATGTGGAAGATGATCTAGGATAAAGTCTTGGTAAGAGCTTTACTAATAGCTTCGTGAAAGGGAGGATAACATATTTACAAACCGCATCTGCAATATCCACGGTTTACGAATAGAAACCCACTTGGATTGAGGGGGCGGAGGAAGCAACCCTGTCCAGTGCAGTCGTTCGGGTTCGAACAAGCGACTTCCCGCATTCGAGACAAGGTAAGGAAGATCTGTGTCGAGTCCACTTAAAGACAGGGTTGCCGACCGCCCGGTTTCGGCTGGACAGTTCAAGAAAAGGACTTTTGGTCAATGCAACATTTTGATCCTGCTCTGGACACCGATATGTCCAGGAAATGAAATTAAATGCAGTCTGTGGACGAAAGCTGGTGTTTTCCCTCCCCCTCCCCACAGATAACCCAAAATGCTGTGAATTACTCGAATTAGTATAAAAAAATTTATGTGAGTACCCATTTTTTAGCTTTTCGAATTAGGTCTTGTCAGATGATAGAAACAGCCTGAAAATTTGTTGAAATTAAAATAGCTAGTAAAAGTTAATTTTGGAGTATTATATTTTGAAAGTGTCCAGGATCTGAAATACAGTCGTAGCAAGTATTATTCGTGCAGCTAAAAGTATAAAAAAGAAGAACAAATTGAATAGGGATTAATGACGATTTGTCATTAAAAATTTAAATTATCTATTAAAAAGAAAAAAAGCGTTTCGATTCAACATTGTTTTGTGTTAATATTTTCACTGAGGGCTTTTCGTATAAAGTAATGGCCAATATGCATACTTCGTGGTAATTATGTGTCCGTGACACCTTGTATGCATAAATGTATAATTTTAGTTGTGTCCAGAAACCAACCAACACGAGGGTGGCATCTCTAGTTACAGAATCGTAGGTCATATCGCTAAATATATAAAAATATAACTCACTTTTAATATATGATAAAGGTTAACGTAAGATGAGCATTTAAAATATTATGAAAAAAGAAGCGTAAAAGGATCATTACTTACCTACAGTAGTACCTAGTATGTATAAAATCGAACTGCTTGAGCAACTGAAGACAGGCGAGTTATCTCTGCCCGTTGTTGAGAAGTTACATTCTCAGTTTGCTAAACTGCATTAAACGTAATGACTAAGGGCAAAGATAATCATTTTTGAAATCCAAGTGAGATTTGCATTTTCTGCAGTGAACGTTTAATTTTCTTATGTTCAAGGTCAAGAATATGTTGATGCCATCTGTGCAGTGTAGCGCAGTTAATCTTGGTTGCTTGCGATGGCATCATTATAGCTGACATAATGCGAATGTTATCACTGGAAAAACTCTCTTGTAGTCAGCATATTGAAAGAGACAGTAGCGACCGTCTTGTTTATTTGCCAGCTGCAAAATAATGGGGAATATTACAAGCTGAGACTTCAAACGGCGGATAAACTCGTATGTTAAACAATTCTCTGCCCCGTCCCCCTTTTTTTCCAAACATTTCTGATTTCGTTTCCGTCCACACAAGCGTAACATTATAATTATGGGTGGAGATAATCGATCGAAAAATAAAGTGTGCTACATTTACGGTGGAGTGATCAGTTTCCGCAAATTTATATTGATAAGCAAAAAAAATCCAAAAAATGNCTCGTATGTTAAACAATTCTCTGCCCCGTCCCCCTTTTTTTCCAAACATTTCTGATTTCGTTTCCGTCCACACAAGCATAACATTATAATTATGGGTGGAGATAATCGATCGAAAAATAAAGTGTGCTACATTTACGGTGGAGTGATCAGTTTCCGCAAATTTATATTGATAAGCAAAAAAAAATCCAAAAAATGAAGAACTATGGCATTTATAAATAAAAAAAAAATTATATGGTTTTGGTTTATTCGAAATTTTTTTATAAACAACACTCCTGCTTATTATTTAATGAATAAAACTTCATGGGTTCACATGAGATATAAACTTTGCTAAGACAGATAATAAATACTTCTTAGGAAGTTTTGCCATTTACATGACTGATTTTAATTGTCACTGTACGTAGTAGATTTCAATTTGCCTAAAACTGCATTGTTCAAATTAGTTTTTCTCATGTTAAATTCCCATTGAACCACTAAGTGGCTTGTTATCGAGTGGAGTGGTGCAGTGCTTTGACGCACTGTAATCACATTCGGGAGGAGGTCTCCGTTGTGGTTTCCCGAAGTCACTCCAGGCTAATACTGCGATGTGTCCTTCACACAGGCCATGGGCGATTCCTTCCCCTCTCCTCCTCGGTTGAGCAGCTTGCTCCGTCTCTAATGTCCTAGCTCTCGAAGATACGTTAATCCCTGGACACTTTCTGAAAAACGTATTGAAACTGGTATGATATCACCAACCTGGCGCAGGTACTTCCTGTCAGGGGCGGAGGAACCGGAAAAACGGGTTAGGGGGTATATTTAACCCCCAATTAAAAAAAAATTGGTTTGTTGGATAGAGCAAAGCGTTTGTACCCTCTACATTATTTCAGTTTCATATCCTTAAGCGCCTTAATAAATTGTGCAGCAGTAACAATCTTAATATCAGAAAAATTTCGTAACCTGCTGCAGCAGTATAATTAATATACTGTCACGTTTCCTTCAAATGGGAAAATTCTACTCGCTCAGCTGCAAGGCTGTTCTCATCTTCACGACTATTTTACTGTCCTCCTCCTAATGACCTTGTGGCTTCATTTTTTTTTATTGACTGGAATCTAAATAACTAGTATTGTGGTCAACTTGAAAATAACGAAAAATTATTTCGTAAAAGAGTTCAACGAAACGCACACAAAAATGTGATTTAAGTAAGTTCAAAATATTTAGACATATTTTTGTCTTTATTTTGCCAAACAGACTCACGACAGATTTCGAGTGATAACATCCACCGAGACTGTGGCAAAAGTATGTTTGTGTAACGTGTATGTGTGTATATATATATACACACGCACACTTTACACAAGCATATATATACATAAACTTATACATTCGAAATAGTGCTAGACTGTATTACATTTTTTTTCTGGTGAGCCTCCAAATCCCGCTATGCCAGCATGAGCCCCTTCACAGTTCCGTGGGCCCTCCGGCCTGCATGTTAGTAGCTAAGACGGTTGGAACATGGGATACGTCTCAGAGCGAACCATATGCTCATTAGGTCGGGTTTAATTATAAAAATTGGGCGCATGCATCGCGGCTAGGCACGATTGTCTGGTGTCATGGCCGCAATTGTAGCCACGGAAAAAAGTCCCGCTCGAATCTTAAAATAAGCAAAGCGAATTGTAGGTTCCTCGATGTGAGAGCCAAAAAGTGCCCAGAGCAACAAGCAGATTTGAGGCTCCTAGCAGAGTGAGCCACTAGTACTCAGAGCAGTAAAAGAGAATTCGAGGGTCCTAGCCAGGTCCAGCGGATCAGGCGGATCAGCGGTCATGGCCCCATCCCTCAACATTATACTGCACACCCCTCACTGCCCTCAACCACCACTCCAAACACCCACCCCCACCCATCCAATCATAAAATCTGCAGACTATCCAAAAAAATATTAAAAGTTCTAAAAATGTTATTAAAAATTCCCAAAAAATTATTATATTTATACATATATATATATATATATATATATATATATACACACACACATAACAATATACAAACATCGAAAAAACCAGATAAGATTATTTATATAATACATTTTCTAACAAAAAATATTTTTTAAAGACTTACGTGTAGTGTTTGTCGCTTTCACTCCACCCTCATCAGGGTTCGGCACTCGTAGAAATGGCAGAGCAGACATACCTCCCCTCCCACCTGATATAATAGCCCCCTCCCCAACCATATTCCTGCATCCCCATCACCTTCCACATCCCCCCTCGCACAACCCACTCTACCCTCACCCCACCCTTCCCTCTGCTCACCACACTACCTATCCTACCCCATCCTAACCGTAAGAAATTGAGAAAAGTCACAAAAATTGAAAAAAATCTAAAAATCAAGGAAAAATTATGTTGATGACTCCATCTCCCATGTGTTACTGGGACTACCTTAACCTTGACTCTAGTAACCTTGAACTACAAAAAATCGAGAAAAAATATTGTAAAAATCGAAAGAAACTCGTAAAACACGAGATCAGGGCCATCTTAACATAGGGGCAAAAGGGGAAATTACCCAGGGGTGCGTGTTTCAAAGGGGCGCTTTTTGAAGCCCTGTGCTTTTAAAAATTCACTTTTTGGAATTTTTCGATTTTTATAAAATTTCGCAGAGGTGGCCAACTTCTATTCGAGACGCGCAACATTTAGCAGGGCTACATTTAAGGACTGTGGTAAAACTATGGGTTGTTTTCCTTCTGTGCTGCTTACAATGAACACCTGCTTATCTGCCAGCATCAGACATGCTGGGATTATAAGCTGTAACTTGATTCCTGTGTACAGAGCTCGAGCAGGAAGAACAAAAAAATGGAAAATCATGTTTGGCACTGGTGTCAGTTGCAGATTGCCGGTTAGTGTAAATACACACAATGTACTGCAGTAGCAATCATCCTGATGGCGATGATATTTACGTTTTATGGTAGTTACCGGGCTACGCATGCTGATAAAATGTGTGGCATGTGGCATGAGTTTGTTTGAGGTGTGTGTGCATGTAGCAAATACTATGGCAATTCATGGTTGATTTCACTGTTTTACTAGGATTAATAATAGCAATTTGAGTGGCACACAGCATCAGAAAATAAGCAAACGAAAGGAAAAACTTTCCTGTGGTTTTGAACCAGGTGCCGACATTGGACATATTTTTTAAACCACGGACAAATCCTCAACCTTCCACTGAGGATTCTGAGCCACTAAATGAAAGCATAGTTGTAGCATTGAGACTGTGAGCTCAAGTTCCTCATTTGCCGGGAGAGAAGAAAAAAATGACTTGTAAACGGAGGAAAACTCATCGCCACCAACTGCATAGTCGATGTCTACGTATGTTTCTGAATGCAGTAACCTTACTGTGCTCTCAATACCTCGATGGTAAGAGCCGCCAAAATCTCTTCACCTTCTTACTGGAGTTGACTTCTCGGACCAAGCTAAATGGCCTCCCTCAAATGAAGAAAATGTATATATTATTATCAGGAACATTACCGCTCAAGAAATCTAAATAAACTGGATTTCAAAATCTCTAAGTGTGCGCGTGAAAAAGTTTAAATATCAGCTACCAAGACAATGTTATTCACAAAATTAAAAATGGTGAAACTATAATGAGGGAGTGGCTTCGACATTAAAAGAGCGAAGGTAATTTTTTATTGCATTCCTTGTAAAATATTTTCTGGAACTGAAAACAAAAAATTGGGTATACTCTGTAATAGATTCAATGATTGTAAACATGAAAATCGTTTTAGTGAACACGAGTGAAGCCATGAACATAGGAATAATGTGAAAACTTGCGTGTCTAGAGAACAATTGTTCGGTAAATTAGATTCTAAGCTTCATGCGCAATACTTGAAAGGTGTTTTATACTAGAAGCAGATTTTGCATAAAGTCATAAGTGTTATCAAATTTCTTGGGAAGAAGGGCGTAGGTTTTCGAGGGCCCAATTAAACTGTTGGCCCAAACAACAACAGGAACTTCCTGGGGCTTCTGGGTTTGATTTCAGAGTGTGATCCTATTTCAAGAACTTATTTAATGGCTTATGGTAACCCAGTAAAATACCATGTGAGTTACTTGTCTAAAAATATATGTAATGAATGCATTCAGCTAATGTTACAACATGTGGAGAATAAAATATTTGCTTAACTGAAGGCCAGTAAATATTAGTTCATTTCTGTATATTCTTCGGCTGATATTACTCACTGTGATCAACTAACATTCATTGTCCGAATAGTTTCAAAGAGTGGCATCCCTGCAGAAAGATTTTTCAGGTTTATTCTCTAGACCAGCTACTGCGCTTATAGTTTAGAAATAACTACTGAAAGTTCTTTCAGATTATAAGATATTGACATTAAAGATAGCAGAGGAAAGTCTTATGACAATGCTCCTAACATTACTGGTGCTTACAGTGGACTACATGTCAAAATCAAATAGCAAAATCCGCTGGCACGTTTCGTGCCATACGCAGAACATTATTTGATTCTAGTAGGAGTGTCAGCTTCTTCATGTTGCTTTAAAACGCATTCAATGTTTATGCCGAAAGTGTATGTTTTCTTCATTGAGTCGACAGGCAGATGGGAAATTATCCAAAGTGAAATAAACACAAGTTATGCTGATATCAAGTTACTGCTGAAGGCTTTGTCAACAAGACGGTGATTTCCAAGACATGATGCATGCAGAGCTCTGAAAACATCCTACCATGTTTTTCATTCAGCTGCCACAAAAATTTCCAACAACTCTTGTAAAAACTGGAAACACGAGCTGAGGATGAAGGTTTGTGTGCTATATTTGCTAAGTTGGAAACTAGGATTTTAATCAAATTTTGAACAGGGATTCTAGAGCGGTTTGGTAAAGTTCAGCAATGATCTTCAAAATATTACTACTAATTTGAATGACGTAATCATGATGTAAAGTTCACTAAAGAGTTATGAGGAAGGGCTTCGAGACAGAATTGACTTCTATGAATCTGAAGGAAAAAATTATCTGGATGAGATGAAAGAAAAAGTCAATAGGAGAAGACCGCAGTGTGATAAGATCAATAGAGAAAGTGACACGATATTTGACTGCAGGAAAGATATCAAGATATACATTTTCGTTTACCAATTACCATTGATAAACTGGTTGTGGAGTTTTAATCCAGAATAGGCCTATCTGCATATTTTAATTTCTACCTTAGATTTGGCTTTCTTAGTATGTTATCTTCGATGCCACTTCATGATATTACAGAATGTGCCACGAAAGCTGTTGAAGTACATCCCGATGATGTGGATAGTGAATTAAATGAAGAGTATGTCCATTTTCAGGAGTTCCTCAAAGAAATAAAACTAGATGAAGAACCATCCAAGAATTTACTAAAAACTATTAGAAGCAAGAGCCTAATCGCCACTTATTCGAATTTAGACACTTTCCACCGGATATTTTTGGGTATCCTTTCTAGCAATGCAAGTTCTGAACGTTCCTTCTCAGTCATGAGAAGGGTGAAGAACGATTTACGAAATTCAGCAAGTGAAGGGAGATTTTCGGAGATGGATTCTTTTGCTATAAATGCTGTATTGCTGGATACAATTTTGTTTGACAATTTATTTGACAAATTTGCTGCAGTAAAATCGCGGAAAGTGGACTTGTAATTAAATGAGGACTGGGAAGATAATATTATGAGTGGACAGTGATTCTTTATTATTCTTGGTGTATTTTAATAAACTAAAATGTTAACAATTGCTACTTTTAAAATGTTATCTGCAAACTTGTGGTTATGTAATTTGCTTTATAACGAGCAAATCAGTTATTCAGAATTCTTCAATGTTTTGGTAAGTAAAGCCACATCTTTTTATTTATTATTAATTTTTGTCACTCTAAGTATTTGATTATGTGTGTGTTGCATGTGAATGTTGGTAAAAAAAAAAAAGTGAAATAAATTGGAAAGGGCAAAAAAAAGGGGGAAGGGGTACCTAGCCAGTGTTTGCCCATGGGCGACTTTTACCTCAAGAAGGCCCTGAACGAGATATAATATATTACCTTGCTGACTCCAACCCCCNGGCAAAAAAAAGGGGGAAGGGGTACCTAGCCAGTGTTTGCCCATGGGCGACTTTTACCTCAAGAAGGCCCTGAACGAGATATAATATATATGTTGGATGTTGAACTTAACCTTAACCAAAGTGACCTTACACTCTACAAATAAAAAAATGTAGAAATTCGAAACAAAATTTTAAAAACTTGGAACTAATTACACTACTAACCCCAGCGACTTGTTGGATGTGGTTGAACTTGACAATGACTCCAATAACATTGCACTCGATAAATTAAGAAATAAGACTTTAAGAAATCTAAAGGAATTTGTAGAAATGGAAGAACAAATTACACTACTGACTCCGACTGACATGTTAGATGTGAATGACCTTGACTGACCCCAGTGACTTAAAATTTAAAAATTTAGAAAAAAATAGCAAAAAATCTAAAATACCATAAAAACATCGCGGAAAAATGTCATACCTAATGCGAAAAACCAACTTGGATGTGTGTGACACTGAGGGTTCGATTCGTGTAAATATGGCAGAACATGTCTACTCCCTGGTACGACGATCAGCAGATGACTAAACCCCCACCTCTATATTTCATTACCTATATAGCCAAACAATCTGCCGACACCCAAAGAGAGTAATTGAATTTAATTAACACACATACCCTCTCCCCTTCCCCTCCATCCAAACAACCATCACACCTCCCATCACACCCCCATAAACATCCTCACACAAAATCAATCCACCACCCGACTCTCCACACCCCTTACCCTTAACTCGCCATAGCTCGACACCATCACCATTTACTCATCATAGCTCATCCCAGTTACCATCCACCCAGACTATCAACCAACCACACGACTCTACACCCCCTTCGCTGTCCGAACCCCAACTTCTCCCCATTACCTCACGAACACGACCCCTTCCTCCCACTCCAGCTAGTTTCAGTGACTCTGTTTACTCACTATAGTTCGACAGATAAATCGGTCCAACTTCACTCTCACAAATCAGTTGCCATACCTCATCTGATTACGCACTAAAGTTCTACTCCCCTTTGCAACTTCCACCATGGCACTCACACCTTCTCACACTGCAATCTAGTCAGCCAGCTCCACTGACTCACTATGGTTAGACACCTTCCGCCCTATCACTACATTTCGTTGATAATTTTGTAGGCCACCAAAAATACCATTAGACTGATCATTACTAGCTGGACATAACACAGGACATACCTATTAACCATTCTAGCAAACGACTGACTTTACTCAAGGCTGACTCCACAAATTACTGGTTCCACTCAAAGACTTACTCCATCCCAGAATGAAACCATCCAAAATTGACTCCACCCACGAATGACACCACCTAATAATCACACCACCCAAGAATGACACCACCCACGATGTAACTATCCAAGATTGACTCCAAGACTGGTTCCTGCCGAGACTGACTCCACCCAAAACTGAATCCTGCCCAGACCAATCCCTGCAAAACTGGCTAGAACAGTAGACAAGACCAACCAGCAAGACAAACCGACCATACCAACAAATGATGATGACCAATGTCGAAAAAAGTAGCCTATTAGATAACGTGTTGCTAACCTCGTCACACAAAAATTTCGCAAAACTTCTCATCTACAGCTAACCATACCAAAGGATCAAACCAGTCGACCAGACCCACTGGCCTACCAGACCGACCAACCATATAGACAGACCATTTGATCCATCCATACCACCACACTATATGAAACAACCATACCATTCGACCATATGAACCAACCATACCAGCTCGCCATACAAACAGAATATACCAATCATCCATACCAAACCCCCATTCTACCCAACCAGACCAAAATGCCAATAAAACCGACTGGGAATAACAATAGGCCAGACTGACCATACGAATCAACAATACTAGCCAAAGATACGATCCGTCAATACCAGCCAAACATTCAAACCGACCATATCAATAAACCATAGGAACCGACCATACCAGCCAACTATACGAACAGACCATACCACCCAGCAATATTAATGGACCATACGTACCATCCATACAGAGAAACATTCGTCTTCAACGAAGTTTAAAATGGAGGTGTCGCCTCCATCTTCACCCATGAGGTGTCATGTTTTTTTTTTTGAGGAGGTGAATTTATTTACACATTGGCAAACCGACTCTCGTCATATATTGTTTTATAATGTGGCTCGCGACATTCTTTGTGACTCTATTCGTATCTCGCATCCTGGTTCGTGATATGGTCCATTACATATCTCAGGAAAATTTCGTATCTCTGGTCATGGTTACCAGCATTGTTCGCGACACACTTTGAGGAATGTTACACAACTCGCATAGTGATTCGCGAAGCATTTCTCATAACTTCCGATACTCACATCTCAATTCGTTGCATGATCGCGGTGGATGAGATGTTTTACTAAGTTTTACTAAGTTTTTCAAACGTTTTGCATTAAGAGGTTAAGAATGAGAATATGTATTATGCGACTTGTTTCGAGATTGGACATCATCGTCTGTTGGCATGGATGATTGGTATGGGTAATTGGTCTTGCTGGTTGGTCTTTTTCATTGTTCTAGACAGTTTGGCAGGAGTTGTCTCGACAGGAGTCTGTCTTGTGTGGTGTAATTCTTGTGTAGAGCCATCCTTGAGTAGAGCCAGTTGGAGTCAACCTTGGGATGAGTTGGTTGGAGTCAATCTTGGTTGGAGTCAATCTTGGGATGAGTAAACCTTGGCCAGTGTCAGTCTTGGGTGGAATCCATCATTGGACAATATGGTTGGTCGGTATGGTTGACTGATATGTCCCTTTGGTATGGTCTGGTTGGTTGGCCTGGTCGGCTGATATGGTCCTTTGATATGGACCTTAGTCAGGGTCTTCCAATAATTGTCAGCTTGTATGGCTGGTCGGTAGTAGCAGTTGTTATGGTTCGCTTATCTTGATAGTCATTAGACTAGTTGGCTGGAATGGCCATTTGGTGTGAGCAGTTTGTATAGTTTGAGGATGTGTTTGACTGGCATGGATGGTTTGTATTTTAAGCTAATATTTCTAGCTTGTATGGTTGGCTCATACGGTTGGTTAACCTGGTTGCCTGGAATCGTGGGTTCGTATGGGCAGCTAGTATGAGCAGTTAATATGTGTTTGGTATGGCTGTTTCAAGTGGTCGGATGGTAAGGATGGCTCAAATGGTTGGTCCGTACAGAGGGTATGTATGGCGCATTTGTATGGCTGGGTGACATTGTCAGTTCGTATGGTTGGATGGCATGGTCGGTTCGTATGGGTCATTAATATGGTCGGTTTGAATGTTTGGCTAGTATGGTAGGTTTGATTATTTGGCTGATATGGTTGATTCGAATGGTCAATCTTGCTCATTGGTATTCCCATTCGGTCTTCTTGGGGCGTTGGTCTAGTTGGGTAGAATGGGGGTTTGGTATGGATGATTCGTAGGTTCTGTTTGTATGGCCAGCTGGTATGGCTGGTTCATATGGTCGGGTGGTATGGTTGTTTCGTATGGTGAGGGAGTATGCAGATCATATGGTGAGATGTTTTGCTAAGATTTGTGAAGTTTTTGTAAAGATTTACGAAGATTTTGCGAAGTTTTGCGAAACTTTTGCGCCAAGAGGTTAGCAACGAGATATGTGTAAGTCAACTTTTTTCGAGAGTTGCCATAATCTGTTAATGTAGTTGGTGGTATGGTCGGTTTGTCTTGCTAGTTGATCTTGTCCGCTGTTCTAGCCAGTTACGAAGAAATTTATCTCGGCAGGAGACAGTCTTGGGTGGAGTTAATCTCGGCAGGAACCAGTCTTGGATGGAGCCACATCTTGGGTGGGGTCATGTCTTGTGTGGTGTAATTCTTGGGTGGTGTCATTTTTGGGTGGTGTCATTTTTGGGTGGAGTCATTCTTGAGTGGTTTGGGTCTTGGGTGGTTTCAGTCTTGGCTGCCGTCAGTCTCGAGTTGTTTCAGTCTTGGGTGGAGCCATTCTTTTGTGGAGCTAGCCTTGAGTGCTCTCAGTCGTTGGCTAGTATCGTTGGTGGGTATGGTCCTTTGTTATAGCCAGCTAGTAATGATCAATCTTTTCGTCTAAGACAATGGCAAGGGTAGTGGAGCGATGAGAGTTGTGATGGCAGTGTGGGTGGAGGGGGAGGTATGTGTGTTACATGTGTGTGTTACATGAAGTCAATAATTTGCATTAGGATGGCATTTTGATTGGCTATATAGCGAATGAAATATAGATGTGGGGGTTCAGTCACCTGCTGATCGTCGTACCAGGGAGTGGCTATGCTCTGCCATCTTTACGAGAATTGAACCCTCGGGTTCACACACATCCAACATGATTTTTCGTATTAGGTATATAATTTTTGCCTCTGTGTTTTTACAATTTGTTAGATGTTTTGCGATAATTTTCTTAATTTCAATGTTTTAAATAAGCTGAGTCAAGGTTAAGGTCACTCATATCTAACATGGTGGTCCGAGCCTGCAATGTAATTAGTTCCTAAATTTTTATGAATCGTTGAGATTTTTTCAATTTTTTCCCCATTTTTTTTTAGTTTTGTCATTGGCATCATGTTTAAGGTCACCAACATCCAAATTGGTGATCGGAGTAAGTAGTGTAATGCATTCCTCGATATTTACGAGTTACTTAAATTTTTTACAACCTTTTTCTCGATTTTTCGAATTTTAGGTTACTGGGGTCAAGGTCATCCACATACAACATGGTGGTCGAAGTCATCAATTAATTTTTTTCCTCGATTATTAGCATATATGTATAAAACAAGACCCAGCCTTAACTTCCTGTATACAAACAGTAAAGCAATGCATGTTTGGTTCTTTCTGTGAGAAGCTGATTTTCACTTATTCTAAATGCCCCCATATTTTCACATTTTATGACATGTATGGACATTAATTTTTCTTGGTGCAATTCACAAAGTAAATTCCGTAACCACTTAATTTCTATAGTTGCTTCAGCCATGGCTACATATTCCGCTTCTACAGTAGATCTAGCTGTACAATTTAAATTTTTAATTTGCTATATTAGAGCACCCCCTCAAGCATGACGACATGTCCAATAACAGATTCGAAGTCCTCTATACAATTCGCCTAGTCTGCATGACAAAACACTAGTATGAGGAGACCTGTTTTATGATACACAAATTTCATATCAATGGTACCTATAACATACCTAAAAATGTGTTTAACATCTTTCCAGTGGCTTTCAGTAAGATTTTGGTTGTTCTGGCTTACTTTACTCACTGCGAATACTAAATATATTGTGGTATTATTTGTGACTTAACGTAAACTCCCTACTGCACTTTATATATTGTTTCGTCATACTTGACATCATTATTCACATTAATCCCTTTCGACATGGATAGGGGTGTGTTACAAGGTTTGCATTCATTCATCCCTTACTCCATTAATACTGTGGTTGGATGTGTATCTTGACACAATGATACTTTGCCAGGTTGTTATTCAATTTGAAATTACAATACATTCTTGGCTTTACTGAGATATCTAATCATAAGATGCCTAGATATATCACATTTGAATTCGGCAATCTTTTCGTCTTCGACAAAAATAAGATCGTCAACGTAAAGTCCTATAATTAAATCTGGCTTCACATAGACACAAGAGTCACTTAATCATTGTTTGAACACTACCTTCTTCAAAATATACTTAGCACAAACATTACAGATTTTACTAACATATACAACTATAAATGGTTTTATTGAGTTTGCACACATACCCATAAGCTCTTTACCTTTTTCCTCATATAGTTCTGGTTGCTCCATGTAAACATTAGCACTAATGGTACTGTTCAGATATGCACAAATAACATCCACATGTTCTATGGTCCCATCATTCTCTACACTAATTGCAACTAGAATCCTGATGGTTATCCTCATTACCAGAGTGAATGTAGTTTTTCCAATTTAAACCCACAGATTCTCTGATTTGTATCAGATAATGAAAACACCCTGCAGAGAGTAGTAGTTGAAATTCTCAAAATAGTATGCGACTGTAATTTTGACATCTTTATAAATAAAACTAAAGGCATGGCATTTCAAGAACTCCAGCCACCTAATAAGTCAATTCGTTATAGATAATAAGATAATTTAACAAGTGGATAAGTTTAAATTTCTAGGATACACATTATCATATAAAAAAGAAGTACAAGGTGTGTTCAAAAAATAGGGTGACTTGTTATTTTGTGACTTTGTCTCGATAAATATTTATGTATTCATCAATATCTATTTTGACCCCTTCAAAGTAATCCCCCTCAGATATAATACGTCCTTTCATGGGTCTCTTCAGTTTGGGAACAAGAACATGTCCGGTGAATATGGTGGCTGAGGCATGATTACGGTGTTGTTAATACAGATTCTTTAATCCATTGTTTGCGATAGCAAAAAATCGCCAAGCACACCAAAGCACGTCTAGCCTTTATATCTGCCACAAACAAACTAACAATGCAAAATGGCTGATAAGGTCAACATATGTTGGGGACTTGTTCACCAACATAACAATAAAAACAATTGATAATCGAATTTACGTAGCCCTCGAAAATTACAACGTCACCTTATTTTTTGAACACACCTCGTAGATGTAACAAATAATTTTGAAAATCTCTTAAAAATTGGTGGGACCATTAGGAGAATGCTAAAAAATAAACTAAGGAAGGACACAATGATACAATGCTATGAGACGATGACAGTTCCAGAAGCATTATAATGGTAGTGAAAGTTGGACATTAACAAATAAAGAAAAAAGTAGGTTACAAGCAGTGCAGATGAGATTTCTGAGATAAATTATAGGAGTTCCAATAAGAGTGAAACTCAGACTTGAAGATATATGAAAACAGTTAAGCATCAGTGTATAAATAGATAGATAAAACAATACAGGAAAAATTGGCTATAACATGTAGAAAGGATGAAAGATATATGATATTCCAAGAAAATAATTTATTATAAACTAACAGGGAAAAGAAATACAGGACGACCGAGGAAAATGTGGTTAGCTCAAGACAAATCTGAAGATCGCAACAAGCCATAAAGGCTTAATAAATGAAGAATAAGAACACTTTCTGAATTCCTGTTCTACAAGTTGTTCTTTAAATCTGTCTATATTCCCGTGTTATTCATATTTTGCTTTATACATGCATTTCGAACCAATAACTCTATGTTCCTTTGGCCTCTCTACAGCCTCCCACACATTGTTCATAGTCATATTACCTGTTTCCAGGTCCATTGCTTTCTTCCACTCACTTGCATGTTGATTTTTGATGGCCTGGTGTGGCATCATAGGCTCAAAAATGTCTCTCCCTGTGATATCAATTTCAGCTGATGCTGAAGCACAGCGTTCAGATGTTTTTGCATTCTTCTGTCTTGGTGATCGCCTTAGTTCTGATTGCATTTCGCTCTGGAATGTTTGTAAACCGACTTCTCTTATGGTTTCATCTTCTACTCGAGTTCGCTTCAATGGATTGAGATCATCGTCTTCTTATAGATACTGGATCTACTACAGCAAACAATTCCTCGATTTGAATATGACTCTCTCCCTCCACTCTGATGAGACTCAAGTAATAAAGCATGCCAGATTCACATGTAGCAATAAATAACTCCTTCTCCAGTTTCCCACAATATTCCTTGAATGGAAATATAGATTCTTCAAAAATTACATATCTTCTAACTGTGATGCAGAGATGTTTCAGACACCATAATCTATATCCATATATGATGTCTTCTTCATATTCAACCATTACACATTCTTCTGCTTTCGAATCTAGCTTACCTTCGTGCATCTTCATTGCCTATGCTCTATGCCCAAATACCTTAATTCTCTTCACTTCTTCAGTTATTCTTCCCATCAATAATTAAAGTAGTATCTGATTAGCAGCTGTAGATGAAGGACACCTGTTTCTAATTAATGCTGCTGTAATCGTGGCTTCTACTCAGAAATTCTTTGGAACAATGGCTTCTATCATCATTCATCTTACCATTCCAGTAAAGGTACAGTTTTTTCTCTCAGCAACTCCACTCTCCTGCGTACAATCAGGTAGTCTCTTCCTGTGTACAATGCCATGTTTCTCCAAATATTCCTTAAAATCTTTTCTAGTGGGCGTACACTTTTCCATTATCTGTTTGTAACACCAGAATTTTTTCTGTTATGGTTTTTTTCACAAGTGTCTGGAGATTCACAAATTCATTAAATACATCACTTTTATTTTTAAGACTTCTGATAACTGGATATCTCGAATAATCTCCCACTAGTGTCATAATTTACTGTGAACCACCAGTAGAAGCTGGTGTGAACTTTCCCATTAAATCACTATATTTGAGTTCGAAAGTGCCTGGTGTGGACCACTCCTGCGTGGTCTGGCAAGGCCACTGTCATCACGTCATCGGCCCACAGTCGCGGCACCGAGTGATCCAACCGAGTGCCTGTGGTGTCCCTAGAGAGATCTGTGCAATTAGGATTGAAATCAAGTGTTATAATGTGTAGTAAATAGCGTTAGTATTTGTCGTCCACTGGCAAATGTTCGTGAAATTCGCCCTTTGAGGAATTCGAAGTAATCGCAGAATAAATGCACTCCACATGCATAGTTAATGAGATGTAGAGTAGCAAGGCTAGGGTATTTAAAGTGTCGTATATAATTTTCCTAGTGAAATTGTGTGTCTAATCAAGCCAATTAGTGACATGGGAAATAATTAGTATTTATTTCAACCTGACTGTTCCGACCCTAGAGTGCCCCAAAACTTAACAGGCCTAAATTTCCCACGTGCTCTGCAAGGCACCATATAATCAGGTTTTGTATTTAAATTAGTGCTTAATTACGAACTCTTGACTCTCTACAGGATTAAGAAAACTCACTCAGAATGTTTCAGTGTTTTATGTGAATATGTTTCAAGTTCTATGTTAATGAGGTGAGTTAATTAAATTACCTCGCAGAGTGGAGCGAGCTCTCAGCAAGGACACCGCTCGCTCGTACCATTTACAGCAGTCTGATTCCATGGGCCTTAGGTGCTGCACACACATCGTGTCGCGGGGGGCTTTCATACTTTGTTCTGAACACTTAACTGCAATAGGTTAATGTAATTTACTGGAAATTTTATTTAATTACCAACAGTCTGCCCCGCGTTCGCAGCACCCCTCCGTCAGCTCAATTTACCGACTCCGGAGGTTTAATTACTCTTATAAGTTTTCGTGCCATTCTTGGCCTTTTTTTTTTACAGTAATGGGCGATGACAGGCTTTGTGAGTCAGGTCCGCTTTAATTTGCATTGCATACATGTAACTGTATACGCTATTCGGCAATGAAATTTATTTGAGTTAACAGAAACTTGTGAGTTCTAATTTTTGTATTGTATTTAGGTCCCTGGCCCTATCCAGGAAGTCATCGACGCTTCAAGAAGGCATCCTTAATTTATAAGGGAGCCTGAATACCCATGCTATATATTACTTTTTCCTGTAAATTTGTAACCTGTGTGTCAGGAGATACAGCCACGTGGTCGTTCGGCCCACGATCCTGAGAACTGTGAATTCGTACTCACCCAGTGAACTGGTGCCCATCCTATTCAAAATAGGAGTATTGTGTAATATTATGACTTTTCTTAATATAGTCGTCGTACGACGTCCGCATTACTATCCCCGACCACTCAGGTAACGTTATGCTCACTGATATTTCTGTACGATACTTTGGAAACTTACCTTGCTGAACTTCCCTTTCCCCCACCCATGCATTCCAGCACTACTCAATTCTCATCGTATTTCACTCTCATCTGCTTTCAAGACCTCGTTGTTAAGAGCCACCCAAATCTCTCAACTCAGTTCAATAACTGAACTTCCCCTGTACACATGCTGCACACACATCAAATTTCTCCTTCTCTTTCGATCTTTACAATGACGGAATTTGCATTACCACTGAATTTCCCACCACGAAAAAATGCTTCCATACTTTCCAACACTGGAAGCTGTTGAAATTATTGTTATTTTTTTTACAGAAAAGCCCCCTAAACTTAATAATTACCTAAATAAAACGTTAAAAAGACACGTGGACAACGTTCGACGATGTTATCAAGTTATTAACAAATTTTTTATTTGTTCTTGTAAACACATTTCGTAGGCCAACATAATTGACCTTAGCACACACAACTCGCAAATGCAATGGTTAATACTACTAATATTTTAACATACCTTAGAACTGTGGATCTGAAGCGTTTCAACATTTCTGCCGCTCTTTCCGCGACGTTGCAGGGTTTCATTTCCCCTCGCCTAATTAGGGAATACAACGATTCGGTGAGGTTAACGATGTCCTGTTGGCCTTGGTGACTTCTCTTTTATTCACCTTGCTAGAACTCATGACTGCACACAAAAACTACCGCAACATATAACGTAAAATACAATAAATAAAATTTTAAGCAAACCTGAAATAAATTTAAAAAATATTAAACACGTGAGAACGCACTACGAGTAATCTCTTATACAGGTATCAGAAACGAAAGAAATCGGCACAACGAGAAATAATAAAAAGAGGCTATTAGTAAAAAAAAAATAACAAAAAAACCAGTAAATGAATTATTATTGGTTAAACAAGATAATCGCACCAATTCTCTGGCACTTGTGTCGACCACATCTCGCCAACAACACACGGAACGAAGGTTTGTAAACAAATGGCCGCTCTACTTTCACCTGGAGCGGCATCATGTGAGTATGCAAGAAACACTGAAATCTAAATACGTTAGCATCACGTCATTAATAATTGGCATAATAAGATACAAGTCTTTTCGAAACCCATTTGTAAGAATTAACAATTACGTTAAAACTTTGGAACTATTTCCTCTCTTTGTGCTGGCAACCTAACGTCATAACTATATCCGCGCTCGCCGCTGTTTGTAATGTTATATGCATGTAGCTAACGGCTAGGGTGTTTTTTCAAAGGTTGATTTTCAAAAGTTTCTTCCAGTCGTGAACGGACTATATATATTCGTAGCCAACAAAGACTTGTGATGCTCGTCTCATCCCGAACGAGGGGCCATGACAGCTGAGTGGTTAGACTGATCGCTTCCCTACAAGGCGAACCGGGTTCACCCTGGCTGGTTCACTCCGAATTTTCGCAATTGGGAATCGTGTTGGACGATGCAGCTGGTTGAGTGCTGCTCATCCCCAACCTATACGGCTCTCAAGACCTTGATGTTAAGAGCCACCAAATCCCTTCACTCGCTCACTCATCTCAAATGCATACCTTAAAATATGTTCTATCATGAAGAAAAGAATAAATAGAACGCAACTGTTACTTATTTTAAGAACATTTATAGTAAACGAGGAATTTTTGTATAGGTATGATTAGGGGTACATCGTAATTCCAGTAGGGATCCTTAAAACCCCAGTGGGGGTACACAACTGCACGTCCCCTCCGACTTCTATGCCCATGCTTCTCAGTGGTGTATCGGAATTATTACACGATTCATGGAGGTAAGTCGTACGTGTAATTCAGGCCGCCCAAAAACCGTGCCAGATAGAGATGGGAAGCAGATACTTTTCACGGTACTCGTAACAAGTTGATGCTGTTCCAGAAAATTGTACTTACTGTGTATAATGAGTTTTTTTTTGTACTAGATACATCAGAAGTATTGAGTTTAACTATTATTTGTTTGAATAAATTTCGGTACAAAAACGTAATATGCTTATTCTTCCCTTTCCATTACATATTAATGATTGTCATCATAGAAATACAGTACCTGTATTCGTACTGTCACTTCAATTAATTATGAAATAACAAGTCATCAATGTGGGTAACAATCACATAGAATTTGCACAGCCCTTATATTTCAACAAATACAGATTGCATGTTTATATTTACACACTGATTGAGTCACACAAAAGACGAGAATAAATGCTAGCTATGCTGCATTTGCATTGTCCTTATCATCCCTGCCTAATTCATCAACGCAGGTCTAATATATTCGATCATAAACTCGAAAGGTACATAAAATTAGTTAATAGTCAGCGCCTTAATGATAAAAATGTGTGTATTCATAATTTACATTTATTTATATACTGCCCTGCGGTATCAAGTGTTTGTGAATAATAAATTGTTATCGTATGATGTTTTCTTGTAATATGTTTTTTCAGGTCGTCCCATATTGCATAATCTGCATCATTATAAGTACAGCAATTTCATACATGACTCCTAAGTCTTTTCTGTGTCGAAACCATAGTAACTATACAATAAACACCCTCTGAGTATTTACTGTCACTGTGTACTCTCGGTTTGACAGATATCTGGAACATTATTAGAAAAAGTGTTCGGGCCGGGGGAAGTAATAATAATAATGTATTTACTTTCCTACGATGGAAACAAGGTATCAATTATCTCATTCCATGCAACTCTTGTACCAAGGAAATTCAAGAAATAAAACAAAATATGACTAGTATTATCCAATATTTCGTCTCCCTCACAGTCTCTAAACCTGATCCGTGTCATACCGATAAATAAAGTACTTCGTACTTTGTACATTTAATAAGTACTCATTTGCAGTACCTTTTCGATTTTTGGAACAGGTACGAAATACCACGTACAGCATATACTTCCTATCTCTAGAGCCGGTACGATCTCGCAGGCCCGTGAGTTGCTGAGTAACTTGTCTCATCTTAATTGCTTGTCACATGACTGTCTGGCACTGGGTTCTGCGCATGTTCTTTTGTCTCTTGTCGTGGTGCCACTATATAGTAAATATCATGTTTGTGAATACAAATTCGAATATTGCGATTTTTTATGCTTCTGGTCTTATTTACTTCTAAAATGATAACTACCTTTTGTGATCGCGATCTTTTTCTAGCCCTCCATTTTTCCATTCTCCTTGTATTATAGTTGGGATTCTGTGGGAGTAGATGCTCGTTGGGATGTTGTTTGAGAATTTATCTAATTGGATGGCATATCTGCAATTCTGCAATGAAAATGTGTTATAATATGTAATACATAAACTAATACGTTCTATTTGTGTTTTCAAACGGAATGGAGAATGGAAGCAACCTGAATTCACGGAAAAGTACAATTTTTGAAATAAATTTTCATGTCTAATCTTCTGTTTCCTTCTTTCATCGCTCAAGGTAAGCTTCGTAAATAAACTGGAAGTATCTGAATTTCTGTTTTTCTATTGCTGATAATTTGTAAGGAATTCCACCACAATTCTTTGTATTTACTTTGTATATCAATTCTGTTGGCCCTGTACCTCGGTGAAAATCCACAATGGCATGTCGTTATTAGTGGGCTGCAAGTTGAAATAAATACCTAATATTTTTCAAATGTATTTAATAATTAACACAAGTTGTATCCTGTTATCTACTTTTATTTATTTATTTTCTTTAGGTCCCAATGAGCCTGGGCTCGTTGTTTGGTACAGTTACAGTTTAATTTGGGTAATTATTAAGTTTAGGGGTTTTTCTGTACAAAACAAAAATCACGGAAAATGGTATATTTCCAATCTACTAATGATGCAGAACACGAATATACGAGGGGCATTAACATTTCTTAATATGTGCCCACCTAACCTAACAGAACCTAACCCCACGATGGGTGAATCACTATTTTACATTTTTTAACTAACCTAGGATTGTAGGGTTTTACACTAACCTAGGATTTTTGGGTAGAGTAGAAATATATAATTATTTTGAATTTTTTTTTGGTAATTATCTAGTTTAGGGGCTTTTCTGAAAAACACAATAAAAATTTAAAATTATGATATATTTCTATTCTACTAATGATGCAGATCACGAATATACTAGGGGCATCGCTTTAAAATAAGTGCAACATATTTTTAAAAATTGAACAAGTTTGTGAGATGACTGTTTCTGACAGTTTGTTTACGTTTATGAACGAAACGTTTTATGCCAACAAAAGTTGTTTTAATGAATTCAGCATAGCTTACCTAGTTGATATTGAAGCGGCCGTAGTGTTAAAATAAGTAGAACATATTAAAAAAAACTTGCGAAATATGTTTGTTTGTGTCTATTAACGTCAGAGGAATTATACCAGCCCCCTACCTAGGTGAGTCAATTTACATTCTTTTGGTGTGTTTTACGGTTCCTTTAAATCCCTGCAATCCTACATTCGTATTTTAGTGTAAAACCCAAACATCCTAGGTTAGTGTAAAACCCAAACATCCTAGGTTAGTATAAAACCCAAACATCCTAGGTTAGTGTAAAACCCTACTATCCTAGGTTAGTTTAAAACCCTAACATCATAGGTTAGTGTAAAACCCAACAATCCTAGGTTAGTTTAAAAATGTAAAATAGTGATTCGCCCATCGTGGGGTTAGGTTTTGTTAGGTTAGGTGGGCACATATTACGAAATTAGTCGGACGTTAATGCCCCTAGTATATTCGTGTTCTGCATCATTAGTAGAGTAGAAATATATCATAATTTTAAATTTTTATTGTGTTTTTCAGAAAAGCCCCTAAACTAGATAATTACCGTTAGGTGGGCACATATTAAGAAATAAGTTGTACGTTAATGCCCCTCGTATATTCGTATTCTGCATTATTAGTAGAGTGTATATATACCATTTTCCGTGAATTTTTTTTGTTTTTTACAGAAAAACCCCTAAACTTAATAACTACCCCAATTACATTGCAGTCTCAAGTGCACAAAGGTTAACATAGACATTACACATTTAAACAATGGCTCTAAGGATTAATACAAGCACAGCGTAAGTTCATGACATTGACACGATTCCTAAGGCGGTAATTATTAAGTTTAGTGCCTTTCCTGTAAAAAAAAAAAAAATCAGAGAAAATGATATAATTTCACTCTACTAATAACGCAGAACACGAAAACGAATATACGAGGGGCTTGAACGTACAACTAATTTCGTAATGTGTACCCACCTAACCTAACAGAACCTAACCCCACGATGGGTGAATCACTATTTTACATTTTTAAACTAACCTAGGATTTTAGGGTTTTACACTAACTTAGGATTGTAGGGTTTTGCACTAAACTAAGAATTTAGGAATTTAAAGGAACCATAAAACACCAAAAGAATATTAATTAACTCACCTAAAAGGCAGCTGGTACAATTTCTCTGTCAACGGCCAATTCAACCTTACCTCACTCGACGAAACTTCATGTTCCACTAAAACGCCACATACGCTAATATAACACACTGAAGCACCTATTCATAGCCGAATATTACGCACTGGGACTCCTTCATAGGCGAATATAACGCACAGAGGAACTTGTTCTTGCTTTCTCAGTTTTAAATCCGCTGGATTGGGACATCGCGACACACACCACCAAAGACAGAATGGCTACTGAGCTTTTTCAAGAAATTTCCTGTTACGGTGATGTAACAATACCCATGAGTCAATACGGTGATTGCAGGAATCATTACGTCACCAAAAATCATGGCATCCACTGTAAACAAAGCAGCGAACTACTGGTACTTTTAACTATTTTATTTAATATGTTCGACTTATTTTAACATGACGCCCTCGTGAATATTAACTAGGTAAGCTGTGCAGAACCCATTAATGCAACTTTTGTTTGTCTAGGACGTTTCGTTCAGAAAAGTCACTAAACTTAATAATTACAGATGAACACTAATTTGCATGTACTTTATTTACTCCCTCTGANTTCGTTCAGAAAAGTCACTAAACTTAATAATTACAGATGAACACTAATTTGCATGTACTTTATTTACTCCCTCTGAAAAATTTTTTAGTATAGGATAAAATGTTTCGTTCTTTGTATAATGAGTCAGCTGTGAGGTGACGAAGGCATATGGCACAATGGTACGGCCAATGTAAGAATACGCAGCAGCGGTATGGGTCCGGTACGTGGATGTGGATGTGCAAGAGCTGGAAAAGGTGCAAGGAAGGGTTGCGTGAAGGGTAGGTGGAGAAGGCAGGGGCNTTCGTTCAGAAAAGTCACTAAACTTAATAATTACAGATGAACACTAATTTGCATGTACTTTATTTACTCCCTCTGATAAAATTTTTTAGTATAGGATAAAATGTTTCGTTCTTTGTATAATGAGTCAGCTGTGAGGTGACGAAGGCATATGGCACAATGGTACGGCCAATGTAAGAATACGCAGCAGCGGTATGGGTCCGGTACGTGGATGTGGATGTGGATGTGCAAGAGCTGGAAAAGGTGCAAGGAAGGGTTGCGTGAAGGGTAGGTGGAGAAGGCAGGGGCAGGATAGTGAGGGTAAAGGGAACTATAGGCCATCAGTGATGATGAACGAAATAGGGTGGAGCTCATTGAAGGACAGGAGGAGAGTTCAAAGGCTGGTTACGACATACGGAGGGTAGAATGGAGAAGGAGGGTGCTTTGTGGTATTGTCTATCAATCTGTTTGCATGAAAGTCGCCCTGTATATTAGGGTATTTCTTATGTAATTTTCATATAGTTTGAATATAACATGTATCAGGGTGTTAAAAATACCATTTATTAGTAACGCATTAAAATTGGATATATAGTCAATCTGGCAACACAGTTAATTGTAACTAATTGTTTGCAAGTTGTATTGGCATTTTTAGTATAAAAAGAATTATTGTTGAATAATGATTTAAGGTATCTGGTCAATCAGGGCACAATGAATGTATACATATATTTTAATGATGTCAAAAAATAAAAGTATGTTCTTGTTTATTGTTGGGGCGAAATGAGTCTGCTGTTTAAGGCCTGTGTTTTAAATTAAGGGCATTGCCATTCTAGTATGTAGTTGTTTAAAAGTAAACAGCTGGCATGTTTCCTTTTTACTAATATTTTACATATTTAGGGTGTTGTAGAAAGTTTACATTATCCCATGACGTTTAAAACACATCACACGAATATGTTACATTTATATCTGTAACATATGTCTGATAGTCAAAATTGTATTGACATTTAAAATAGTGTTTACGCTGGAGACTGGCATTGCAATAAGTGTCGTGTCACGCTAGTTCAGTTCAGAATGAGACTAAAAAAGCAGAAGATCGCTGCTGCACTGGTATTACTGACTCAAGAGAAACTGAAAAGAAATAAATGTTCTGTGTGGATGCGCAAATGGATTTCACTACTGTATCAGCTTGGAGCACATTATCAGTTACTGAAGGAGTTAAGAATTGAAGATCTGGCCGTATCCGGAACTTTATAAGGATTACTCCATCTACTTTTGAAGAATTGGTACTCTGTGTGAGCCTTCTCATATCCAAGAAAAATACAAGAATGAGGCAGGCAATCATGGTGCAGGAACGCGTAGCTCTAACACTGCTGTTTCTAGCCTCAGGTATTTGTCATTTTTTTTAAATGTATTTTAATCAACATACACCAAGCCATGGTTATATGCTAACTGAAGTTATGTTTTTATTTGTTTCAGAGTATTCATATGCCAGTCTAAACTACCTTTTTCGGGTAATAAAATGCACCATTTGCATTATTATCATACCTGAAGTGTCTACAGCACTAGTTGAGATACTGAAGAATGAATATGTGCAGGTAAAATAAACCATAAATAATGTATGTATCCAACTTTTACACACATTGAATAACGCTATAAAATATGTTTTAAACAAAGGCATTTAACTGAGGGAGAACTGTAATAACTAAATGCCAATAAATTATGTTTTATGATTTATCACAATAAGTGGCCATTACACAGTTTGTAAAGAAATTTTGCAACATGTGGTAGTTATCGCTGTAGCTAAAATTCCATACCTATAATAGATTTTTCAACTATAAATAGTTATTACAAAGTTTTAAAGTTAAAGTTTGTCACATGGAACGCTGAACTCAGTAGAAGTTGATGACGTTTATATAACATACTCAGCAGCTATATTCCACGGATGGTTACTTGAATCAGTGCTTCTCATGTCTTCTTCATTGATCTCTTGGTAATTATCCAGTGTAGCGGCTTTTCTATAAAAAAAAATCCTCCAGGAAAGTGATATATTTCCACTCTACTAATTACGCAGAACATGAATATACTAGGGGCATTAACGTCCGACTAATTTCGTAATATGTACCCGCCTACACTAACAGAACCTAACCTCACGATGAGTGAATCATTATTTTACATTTTTAAACTAACCAAGGATTGTACGGTTTTAAACTAACCGAGGATTGTAGGGTTTTAAACTAACCTAGGATTGTAGGGTTTTAAACTAACCTAGGATATACTTCATTTCTGATAAGTTGGCCAGATTCTGACAAGTCAGTGAGTGGCAATTTGATGTATATGAAACAAACAAAGTGCTATTTACAAAATCCTGTATCAGCTGATGCACGAACGAACAAATGTTAATATTACGTTGGCTATTCTGAGTGCACTGCAGACGCACATTAGACCAGCAGAAAATACGCGATAAGAAAGAGTTTCTAGATTAATTAATACATTTTATTTTACTTGGTTATATAGCAGTGGTTTTTAGTGTTAGAAACTAAACTTCGTGCTAAAGTAGAAATGTTTAGGTTTTCAAAATGAAAGGCACGTTAAAACAATCCGTAGCCAAATGAAACACAATTTTAAAACCTTTTTTCACGTCTTAATCGCCCCTCTCCAACCCCGCTTTACTTACGTGGCTTGATATTAATTCTAAAGGCATACAAAAATATTGCGTTATATTGTTGAATAATTTTTTCTAATAATTTGACGAAATATATTTCAAATTTGTGTTGTTCAGCCAGTAATAGAAGAACAGTCAACTTAAAAAGACGCTATCTATGGAGCAAAGTAAGCGGCTCAAACCTCGCTCTGACATGTTGTGCTCGCTATCTATATGATCTTTTCTGAAGCATTACCAGCCAAAAAAGAATAGCGTTCGTTTGCAATATATAATAAATATCCTAACAGATGCCAATAGTTTTCTTTTTCGCGAGCTCTGCATAATTTTTAAAGTAACGTATATTTTGTGTACAGCGATTTTGAGTACTAGTAATTTCTATTCAGCAGGTAATAGTTCATCTATGTAAATTGTACGCCATATTGTTCTCCAAAAACCCATTTCCTTGTTTTCGAAGAAAGTGGAACACGCGTTAATAGTTTTTAAGCAATTCTAACGTTATTCCACGTCTCCTATTTCCAACTCGAATATATTAGCTATAATGTCCAACGTGTGATAAAAGCTACAACTACAGTTTCGCAAATGTTATCCCAAATTCACTGTCTCGGACAAATTAAAAAAGAGTNCGTGTGATAAAAGCTACAACTACAGTTTCGCAAATGTTATCCCAAATTCACTGTCTCGGACAAATTAAAAAAGAGTTAGCCAATATTAAATTTTTTTGCAAGGGTTTATATTTTTACTTTTATAACCTACTAATTTTTTTATTTAGATGGCACAATGCGCATTTGTTTACGTTACTAATGCATTACTTCACCAAAAATCATGGTGTCCAGCGTAAACAAAGCGGCGGTCTGCTCGTACTTTTAACTATTTTATTTAATACGTTCTACTACATTATGCCCTCATGAACATGAAAATGGTAAGCAGTGCAGAACCCATTAATGCTACTTTTGTTGGTCTAGGAAGTTTCCTTCAGAAAAGCAGCTACACTGGATAATTACCGATCTCTTATCACTCTTTGAATCATTGTTTTCATTTTCTTTTTCAGATGACACCAGTCTTATTTCGGAGGCCACATACGCTTTAAAGATAACGTATTCATCGTCCTTCTGGCACAAAGTTTCATATGCTTTCGCAATCACTAATGCTTGCTTGTCTCTGTCTTTGTTCGAGACCTTTCTTTTCATTGGTGGTGGGTTCTCTCTTCTTTCTTGGGCAAAATTCATGTTTGTATTTTCTTGTGTGTTTTCTTCGGTGTCATCACATTCTTCTTCACAGTCATTATCGCCTTAGGTGACATTGGATTCTTGTGAGGGGTACAAATATAAATGTACTTTCTCTGTAACCACTGAATTGTAGTAGAACCCTGTTGTAACATTCCTGAAGGTAGTTAACAATTGTACACAAATATTATGTAACAGGGTGATTTCGTACAATAAAATGAATTTGGGACTAAGAGAAGGTAACTTATTCACAATGTAAATGCTATAAGTGTGGATGGTGGAATTTCCCTGAGTGTGTTAGTGCGTAAGATGGCAAGAAGGTATTTATGCATTTCCCTGTTCATTCTGGTAGCTATTACTAAAACTACAAAGGACAGCATAGCAATTTACTAATGGCTTTTGTGGATGTACAGTACATATTTATTCTTGTGTCAATTGGTAGCAATGGAAGAATATCTGATGGTGGAATATTTGCAGCTATTGGAATTTCATCTTATATGGAAACAAGCATGACAGTTCTCGAGAAGACTCCATTACCTGTTAGAAGTTTGCCAGTCCCCTATGCAATGGTTGCAGATGATGCATTTCCTCTGAAACCTCATCTACTGAAGCTATGCCCCCACAATTAAGAAGGTTCAAAAATAATATTTAACTATAGTGTGTCTAGAGCAAGACGAATAGTGGAAAATGTTTTTGGCATAATTTCTTCCGTCTTAAGAGTTTTAAGAAAGCCTTTTCTGTCAACACCAGAACGTGCGGATACTATCATGTTTGCAGCGTGTTGTTTGCCCAACTTTCTCATGTCGAAGAACTCATCCAAAGATGTCTATGCACCTGATGGAACACTGGACGTGGTAAATGCTGAAACAGGAGACATTCAGCAAAAATGTGAGAGAAGAGTTCTGACAGTACTTTCTAACTCCAGTGGGAGAGGTATCGTGGCAGTACACAATGTGTAATTCAAACTCCAGCTGTTATATAGGTAACATGGTTTACCTATTAATAAATTGTAAACTACCTAACATCAGAGAACACCATATGACATTTAATATAGGACTAACATTTTATGAATAGAACTATTGTAAATATTTAATTTAGAGTTATCACAACTAAATACCTGATAGTATTTATCTTGTTACGATAAATTGGCAATTGCTGTTTATATTTATTCTGTATTAAATAAAGTATCAACTATTTGTGCCGTGTACATTTTGCAGTCATTACAAAATATCAACGTTTTAAGCTCTTTTTGTAACAACACCGAACCAACTAGTCTTAACACACTGCNTTGCAGTCATTACAAAATATCAACGTTTTAAGCTCTTTTTGTAACAACACCGAACCAACTAGTCTTAACACACTGCTGGTGAACTTTCTGGTTTCTTTCCATTTCACACACACATCACATAATATTAATTTGCCATACTGTATACATGGACATGTTTTGTGTTTATTAACTAAATAGGCAAATGGTTACTGGGGCTGTACCACCTGTAAAGGGAACCATTTGCCGTACCAAAGCGATTGTAAACTACGTATAATCTACTTACATTCCGTGTGTTGACCTGCATGCCGTAGTGCGCTGGATAAATAGCATTGACAAAATATGGCCATGTGAAAACACAATTGTCCTCTGCTCCTTGACCAGTTTTTTATTTTCTTGGTTTTCGCTCTTCAACTGGTTCCTCAGATTATGTATTTTTGGGAAATCTCTTCTGTTGTAGTATTGTACTTTAATGCCAGTTCCTATAGTATGTCATTTTTTTACATCTGTTATAATAAGGTGTTCTTGCATCCCATAACACAGGTTTTGCTTCATAATCACTTATTAACTCTTCCACTTCATTTTTAAACCACTCTTTTTGTACCATTTCATAAAAGACTCTTTGCCACTAATGGCGCTTCAACTTCAGTAACAAATGTGCGAGAGACTATTAAATGTCAGGTACAGTGTTTACACCTGACAGCAGTTGACAAGCGATACATATCTTAAATCAAGTGCAACAACTGTCGGACGTTCAAATTACAGCTGTGTTTACACTCGCAAGAGAATAAGTGTCGACATTTCTGTCATCAGTTACACTTTTCTGTCTGAGACTAGCTCTCAGGTCAGTCTGTGTTTACACCCAGACACAAAAGTGTCAATATTTGTTTCGCGATATTTGACATTATGTCAGACATAGTGTGTCACGCGCGTTTAGACATTGCAACCAAATGTGTCCGAGGTATTTTACATGCAATAAATGTCTAATGTAAATTCACCCTTAGTATATTTATGGTGCGTAGAACTGAAACTTAATCTTCAAGTGTCTGCTAAATGTTATAATTTGTTATACTCCCCTTTTAGCAAATAGATTTCACTTTGATTGCATTTTTGGAGCTGGTATGTTTGTGCAAATCTCAATTCACTACCCACTACTAGTATTGATTAGCTCAGAATGAAACAAAAACTAAGTCCCCCCTTAATGGGCAAATCCTCCATCAATTGCCACAAAAAAGAAAGGCAGTACATGTCCTAGGTTTCACATTTACACCTGAACTTAAAGGCGATTGGTCTTGAATTGTAGAAAAGTGAATAGGCCGAAATGAAATTTTTTTCAATTTTCAACTGAAATACAAATATATTTTATTGCCAATATAAATACAGTATAGGTAATGATTTAAAAGCGTGGCTTTTTCGAAAATTAAAAAAAGAATTAGAAAATTGTATAAATGGATATTACTAATCACACTGAACTAGAATTGACTAGGGGCATCCCGATTTTCACAGTACATACTACCAAATGCGATAGTGGGGAGGGCTGTTTTGGAGTAAAATACGAAAATATATGTTGCTTAACCATGTTAAATGCAAGAAGACCTAACTTAACTTAATCCAACTTCACAATAGGTGATTACAAGGGGAGAGTGCCAACACGTGATAGTGTGTTAGAAAAAGTATAATAAGGAAGCGCACATCAGTTCATCCACCCCTGTAATTCACGTATTGTGAAGTTAGGTTCAATTTGTTTAGATCTTCTGTATTTGACATGGCTAGGCGGCAGCACTACGTAAGCCCTTTAACTCTCATACTAACATGCAATACTACACAGTACAATTCACTACACTTACTTTCCACTCAAAAACCTCACTATAAATTATGTTACACGTGTAAGTGGCAAATATACCTCTTTGGTAATGTATTGCTGTTAACTCTTTTCAATTTGTTTAAACTTCTCAAACATTTGTTTGTCCATTCAATAAGCTGATCACTAAAAAAAAAACTGGTTTTCCCCTTGTATGGAGCATAGATGTGGGGTGGATTCTTAAAATATACACGTAATATGTTGAAAACAAGTTATTACGTTAAATACTTTGAGTTGCATATTCCCAGTATTTTCTCAAAAAATAATCATATTATACCTATGCTGTGTGTTGTTTCCTTGTCAAAAGTATGGTTGCCATCAAAAGTGGCGGGTACTTGTATTTTAATCGAAGCCAGCAAGTACTTTCCGATGTGTGTCCTGATACACAGCTGATAGAATTATTCCCATGAGGGCAATATTTCTCCTTTTAGTCTTCATTTACTTTTACTGTTGTTAAACACAGAGGTTTTGAAATTGGCATTTTTGGTTTCCTTCCTACTCAGAAGTAGGTACTTGGAAGTTCTAAATTAATTTTACGTTTAGGCATTACAGAAAAAAAAAAGTGCTGCTAGTAGACTGCCTGAATAATTGGATGACTTGCATATGTTAAAAATGTATTTCATTTTTGAAAATTAACCCAAAAGATTGTTTTTACATACAATATGTTCTACATATTATGGTTTCCAGAAGTTAGGAAAGTTTATTTAGCGTTTACTGATAAAGACGTTTATGCGTACCATTTCCTCACTTGATAATTCATATCTTTTTCTTACTTGCTTACTGGGCTTCCCTCGCTAGTCATCCCACTGTGGGAAATTTCTATACCTTTTTACTGTGGATAAAATTTGTAGTGTATAATTTTTTATTGTATTTATACCACACTGGGAAAAAAGGGGAAAAGCAGTAGTTTCCAAATTGGTGACTGTTTCAGCGTTTGTGTGTGTGTGTGTGTGTGCGCGCATATGTGTGTGTGTGCGTGCATGCGTGTGTGTGTCTATATATATATATTGCGTCGACATACCTATCAAGTGTGAGAGACCCAAAAAAATGAATATGATATTTGTGCAAATACATTTTTAGTCACATCAGTACTTTTAACACTCTTTGTTGTTAAATATTGCTTTTAATTGTAACCAATGCATTTTTTGATTTTGTAGCCTCCATTTACCGAAATATGAAAAGTAATTCATGTTACAAGCCTACACATAACTACGGCACTTTTTAATTGTTTTAATTGGTGTTTTTTTCTGTGTCTGGTTTATGCTGGCAGAATAGTATGAGAGCAGCCATACATACTAAACTAAATGTGAACTGACGCCAACACAACAGGACGCTTTTCAAAGTTGCAGTCCCAAACTTCGCACCACAGAGGAGGGTTTGTGCTATATTCAGTGAGAATGAGTGGAAAATATTGCGGTGGCATGCAGGCTTAGTTTTCAAGGGAGGGGAGATAGGGGCAATCGCCCCCCCTTCCCCCGAAGCACCTAAAAAAAAAGGAAAAGAAATCAGACGACACAACCGACATAATTTGCCAATCACTCGGAAGAATGCAGCACGTGTCGAAGTGAAGACAATGTGGAGGAATCTGACTGACGGCTGCCCTTTTTTTATTTCAAATTGATTCCGTAGATCCTGAGTGAGTATAAAGACTCAAGGATGTGGAATAAGTCGAAACGAAATTAGTTTTGCTATATTGTGCAACATATGTGCTCCTAGTTGTAGTGATTTTACTCACTGACTGGGTTGAGTGTTTTAAGTTTGTGTGCTTTTTGAGAAAATGTTTAACAAAATAATAAATACTGAACTGTTTCTATGAATTGGACTGAGTTTTCTGTTCTCAAGCTTAGTAAACATGAGAAATTTTTCGTGACAAAAGGGATCACCATTTACTCATGGTTTACACAGTTTCTTGCATCACAAGTACATAACTTTTATTCACTGTTTGTTTCACCATGACTGTGTATGTTTTTGTGTGTGTATCTTGTAATCATTGTGAAGAATTTCACTCAGATTATAGAAATACTGTCATTTGCAAATTTTTTGGTCAAGAAAACTTACTCATAGCATTAAAAGCATCAATGTTATTTTGTTTTATTTTTTATACATTTAAGTAATGTTTTATTTTCTTGAAACGCTTTGGTTGAAAAAAAAAACACTGGCCAACTCATTACGAACTGTACACTAGGCCATCCCTGGTTTTTATATATATTAGTTACAAAATTATAAGGCTCGTTTGACAGTGAGAAAATGATGTTTATGTATCACTGACCCGGAAGTGTAAAAATTGTTCCATCCGAGTTGTACACACGACGCAATATGTACTGAAATGGATTAACAGGACTGGCTTTACTGAAAATTCACCATGACATGAAAGTATATTGCAATAAAGTCATTGACCTGTATGCCAAGAAACAACACAGGAGATTAGAATTTTCTCTGTAAGGCATGCAGTAAAAGGAATGTGTCGTTTACTTTAGAAATCAATGTGGTAATATTAATTTTTAGTGAAAATATTTATATTTTACATGTTCCATTTACTTTATTTAAAGTTCAGTTTGCCACTCAGTAAGACACACGAGAGAGTACATACAATTTATCTAACATGAGTGGAAAAAGAGGCAGCGGAGGTGTAGTGGTCCGACTAATCACCTCTCACCACGGCGAACCGGATTGATTCCTGTGGGTCCACTCCCGAGTTTCTCACGTGGCAGATGTTGCTGCTCTCTAATTGGTTTTCTCGGGGTTCTCCAATTTCTCCCAACGCTGCATTTTGTTGCTGCTTCATGTTCATCTCACTTCATCCTCATCATCACTGAAGATCTCAGCCGTTAAGCACCACCTCTATATATATATATATATATATATTTATATATATAATCACTATGAGTGGAAAAATATCTTGAGGAAATATCTGACGAATACGTCATTCAAATGAGACCAACGCATGGAGTACCTGGATGGAAACGGCAATCCATTGTTTGCAGGGTGATAGATTGTCACTATAACTTAGTTATCTTAGTGACTAACAGCACAGTTGAGATAAATGTGGTCGTATTTACGTGAGTACACGACTACGCAGCAAGCATTGCAGGTGATGGTCCGCTGTGACTAGCAGTCATTTTGGGGGGGTGTGAAAATTTGCAGGCTGTACATCTCGCGACTGATGTGCCAGTATGCTGATTTTGCTGTCTGTACAGAATACCACGCCTGTCATTCCGATGCCTCTTTGTAAGTGCCTACTATCCTAGCAAACATCCTCCATGAGCAGCCAAATTACAGTTAATGCAAAACATTTTTTGAGACAAAGGCATCGCTTACTACAATATATTTTCTGTGAAATTGTTAAGTTTTGCACATTTATTTACTTTTATTTTCTTTTTTAATTTTTAACATGTACTATGAACATTTTGTGAAAGTGCTACTCTTTTGTGCCATATAAATAATAATTATTTATAAGATTATAACTTAACCCTTCTCTGTTTAATTAAATCCATTTAAAAATGACCCAATTTTTTTGTTTTACACATTGCTACCAACTGGAGGGGTGAAATATCTTGTAAGATTACTTTTCTTGGATTGATATTTCATAAGTTATGAATATTTTAAAACTGGTCATAAGTCTTGCCTGAGTATACTTGGGCATCATGAAAACTTTAATATTTCACTGATATTTTTTAAAAATATGCATACATAGATCATTGCGGACTGCCAGAAACCAAAAATATGCACATTACATAACAACATTTTCTGTTATAGAAATTTTTGTTTTTATTTCTCACCTGTGTATACTCGGGCAAGCATTAATATATATATATTATTTTGCTTATTTTATTTTTATTTCCTGTGTCATGTTATAAAGTAAAACAATACTAACAACACTATATGTACAAAATACTTCAAATAAATAGCAAAAATAAATGATTTGTATAGTAATTCACATGGATCACATTGATCATAGCTTACTTTGTGTAAGCAATATCATCTGATTTTGTTGCCTGTTTCACCTAAAAAAGAACACCTAAATATATTATATTCAAATCACATCAAATAAAAGGGCAGAAATTGCTCATTTGCATAGTTAGCACATATATGCATATTATTGTCTCGTTAGTCATTGTGCATCACTTTTTCACATGGAAGCAAAATATATCAACAATTGCAAAAAACTATTTATTTTAGTGTTTTTCTTAATGTTTGGTGTGTCCTAATCCTTGTTCAGATTTTTTGGCGCTGTGTGGTAAACCCAGAAGCAAGGTGTAACACACATGGGTACGTCACATTCTGTTCAGTATCGCGTTTCCCGGCGTATCTTTTTTCCTTTAGAATCTCTCGCACACTGTCTGATCGGCTTTTCTTCTCTGTTGATGGTATAGTTTTCTGGAAATGCCTTTCTGTTAGTCGCAGAGGAGCAGGTGACGGTCCGGACCGACCAGCACGCTTGGGTGAAATGTCAATTGCGTGATACTGTCAAGTATTTCCTGAACAAGAGTTTATCTGAAGTTGAGATGTGACTTATGCCCTCCTTTTTTTCTTATAAAGCAGGAAGACATTGAAGATACAAATAAATAATTTTTTGTAATAAACTTTTCCTCTTTATCATAGGAGAGGGTAATTTGTCAACACAATCATCTACCATGGTTATGTTATTGACCTCATCACTGGTCCCTTGGCAGCTTTCCGAACTGTCACAATATGTGCCCCATGCACAGTTGTGGAGCATAGACACCTTTTTGTCTTGCCATAACACTGCTGTGACTTTGCGCCTCTGATATGCTACTATCTCACCTCTCATCAGCGTGTTCGTTTTCCGAAGCATATCAGGCGTTTCTCTCCTTGAAAACTGTACTGTCCCATAGGTATTAGTATGATTGGCAATNTCGTTTTCCGAAGCATATCAGGCGTTTCTCTCCTTGAAAACTGTACTGTCCCATAGGTATTAGTATGATTGGCAATCAGTAAGTCAGCATGTGCAGGAAATATAAATTATCCAATGTCACGTCGACTTGGGAATATTTTGAGAGGTGTTGATATGCTGCATCTAATTGTTTGTCTTTCCCTGTGTAGATAAGCATGTTCCAGACATAGCCACTGCTGGACTCTCATAACAACCTTTTTTTTTTCATTCCGAAACTTGGGAATGTACTGCTTCCACTGTAGCTTACTGTTGAACAATAAGAGAGATTCGTAGATACCAATATCTCTTTCAGGAGTGTACATATTTTTTAAATTTTTCATTCAAATAAAAAAAACAGACCAAATTTTTTGCAGCTTAGGATATGGATGTGTGTTTTAGTCATAACTTGCATTGTGGAAAAAGGGCATTTGAAGACCAATATTCAGGCTCGACACAATGCTCTGCAGAATGCTGACAGCAAAGAAGACATGAAGTTTGCTTATGCTTGTGTTTTTTAGCGGCATGGTTGAGCATACCTGTTGGTCTCTTTAGTGATAAGCTGCTTGAGAATCATATAAAAAACGTACAGAAAAAGTNGCATGGTTGAGCATACCTGTTGGTCTCTTTAGTGATAAGCTGCTTGAGAATCATATAAAAAACGTACAGAAAAAGTTTGAAATACTCAGTTTTAAGGTCTGTGTTGAAATGCATGACACTTGTGCTAGTGAAATTATATCGTGGAGGAGCTGGTGGCGGAGGCATAACACTAACATTACACCACTGGCGCGCCGATGCAATTACCGTGTCGTCCTTGGAACTTGAGCTGCTGGTTTCTGATGGAATCGTCACACCACTTTCTGACCCACTCTCAAAGACTTCGCTATCAGAATTCATTTTCGCTTACGTTCACTGCTGTACAACTTGACTGAATAGTAACTGGTAATGTTAGTGTACTATAATAGGTATAAAAAAAAGTGCTGTTATCTAGTGTTACGTGATATAACATTTTCTCAAACAGGATTTGCACGCCACCTATTTTCGAAAGAGCAACACATAATTGCAATTTAAGTTTTCCATGCAGCATCATACAACTACAACACTTTAGTGAACTCAGAAGCATAATCAAGACTTTTAATGCCATCTACTATTTATCACAGTAATCACATCAGAGGAGGCTAAACTCGGGTGAAACGACGAGCTGCAGTAAAGTGAGGTTGCCGCTCGAGTATACNGGTGAAACGACGAGCTGCAGTAAAGTGAGGTTGCCGCTCGAGTATACTCGGATATGCATCATTTGCGCACAAGGCTTTTACCCAAGATAATTTGGGTGAAACAGGGAAGGGATTAACTGCGTAATGTTATTGAAGAAAAATGTATTTTGTAGTTTATCCATAAATGCGTCATCCAAAATGTGTGTAAATGTTGACAAAAGTAATATTTCTTGAAAAATTATTTTTGTTGGCTTGCAAAGAGTTTTCATGCAAGTTGCATATAGAACGTAGCATAATATTGCAAAGTGCAAAAGTGTTTGAAGATGGGTGTTTGTAGGCACGATTTTTCCTCTATAGTTTGTGTTTGGTTAACTTTGTTTCTTGCATTGCAGTTTGAAAATGACGGGGAAATCAAAGTTGAAAAAGAAACTGATAGCAGCACCAAAGTCGGAAAGTTCAGAATCAAGTTCAGAAGATGAGAAGGCCAGCACCACCAGCAGCAGCAGTAGCAGCAGTTCAGAGTCTTCTGAATCAGAGGAGGAAGTAGTGTGCAAGCGAGCAGCGAAACAAAAGAGAAGGCACAAGCACCATGTTCACGCCAGCATCCCTGACGAGGAGGTCCAGCGGCACCACAGACGGCGCAGGCACGAAAAGAGAGAGACAGAGGACTACGAGGCCGAGCTTCATTACGAACACATGCAGAGGAAGCGTCGCCGGAAAAGAGAGACTTATTACGAAGACGTCTCGGACGTGGCCATCAAGCAAGAGTCGGTGGATGAAATGGAGTCCGTCCTTCATAATGCCATGCAACGTAAATCCCCTGACAGTTATGCGAGGTAAGAATAATTGTAGTAAAATAGACGGGACAGCACTACTACAGTATTGTCGGTTGTACTTTTGGAGTTTATGTACTCAACTGAACAAGCACTGTGGTATGGCTGTTGTAATTCATTGCATAATGGTCACGTACTGAAACTCCCCTTTACAAATTGGGAGTGTCTATTATGTAAATCATCAGTTAGATACTTGACAAAAAAATATTTAACAACTTCTTTTTGCAATGTAGCCAACATTAATTATGTTCCTGGTGGACATTTGACATCCATTCCCTATAAACTGTGCACATTTTCCTTAAATTGTTTGTTCAAGCAAATGTCCAGTAATGTGGAGTGCACCACCCATCAACAAATGTAGCAACCATTGTGCTCTCCTCTCCTGCCATGTGGCCGTTGCTCAGCAGTCAGTGTAGCGCAACTTTGTGTCCTCTTAAAAGCCATTGGAGTGATGAAGAAGCGCTTTATCTTTGACTGTCTTCGGGCATGCTCTGTTGTTGCTTAGCGAGAGATTGCTTCCTCCTGTAACACGTCTGATGGAAGAGGAACTGGTTACCTAGCGACTAGTGCAGCATTCTCTCTTCCGCCCCTTTCACACCAGGCGAGAGGGGAAGCACACTACCTTGCATCCTCCCACTCTTGGTCATCTGATGGGAGGCAGGTAGCCTCAATGCAAGGTCAAATTTGCAACCTTAGTAAGACGTTAAAACATGGAACTATTTCTTGTAGTTCACTGCCAACTTAACTATGAGTATTGCAGTAATTGCATTAAAATATATGCGGTTGTAACATTGTAGTTTTTGAGAGGTTATGTTTACCGTTGGTCAGACACATTTTAATTAGATATGATTACGGAATACTTGTTATGTTGTCACTTCATTTAATGTCATTTCCAAATTAGACTTTATTATACGAGTTAAACAAAATACAGTATAATCTTTGGTTAACTTAATAGTTTATTGATATAGATATCGTGTGTAAGTATATTTCATTTGTTTCCAGACATTATTCAGTATTTCGTGTTATAGTTCTTATTTTTCATTTATAACCTAGATTGTAACACGTAATGAATGTTGACTAAACAAAAGCAGGATAGAAAATGATCCTGGGTGTTTCTCATCTTGCCATTGTGAGTTGGCGGAGAGATATGGCTTGGTCAAACGACAGCCATTCGAAGGATAGGTGACAACATAAGTAAGGCAGAAGTATAATCAAAGATAATTTTATTTAACAGATAGAATGCCATCACCATCAAGACTGGGATTTGTGAGGGAGAGTGATAAGTTAAGATTAATTAATTAGTGAAAACTTAACGTGCATAGGTAGCTCCCACGGCCGCAATTCTTTCAATAATTCGGACTAAGCCTACGTACGTTTTCGTAAGGGTGTAGTCAACTTTGTGTTTGCCTCCTTTGTAAGTTCTACAATTGCAGTTCATCTGTATGTAATTACTGTAAAATGTTTTAAACTTCATCCTCAATAGCAAGAATTGAGCGATAATTGTCTATTTTTTATGATATGACGAATGGAACAATAAAATTGGTAAAAAGAATTTTTGCTTGCTGATTCCACAGAATTTATTTACATCTGATTCTACTGAAATGTAGCACAGTTACCAGCAGTGATTTTTTCATATGTTGATTTCAAGAGTGCTCTCTTTATCATGAACCACCTATACCAGTGAATCTTGTCTATAATTAATACTATAGGTGCTCCTTCTCCTTAAGAATAAGTAAAGTTACCTATAATTATGAGCAATTATTAAGGCTGTTGCCTGGTTTGAAACCAGTGAGAATTTGGTATAGGGCATTTCATGTTGATGAAATTAGGTTTTTTGGGCATAAAAATATGTGCTTATTTTTCTTCAAGTTGAAGTCTGCTACAAATTAATTTTCAATGAATTTCCTGTAGAAGGTGGTCAGACCTAAAAAACTGTGTACCCCCTAGCATCTAGGGGTTCCTGAAACTCACTCACTGCACTAATCTTATTAGGGTGGGGCCTAATTCCTTCTTTGTTCACTAAGTGCCCCAGCACTTCGGTCTCCATGTACCCAAAAGAACACTTAGCTGGTTTTAAAGTAAAATTTTCTTTTTCGAACCTGTTCAGTATTTGCTCCAGCCTATCTAGGTGTTGTTCAAAAGTACACCCTGCAACCAAGATGATGTTCAAATACACCAAATATGAACCCCGTTTCAAACCTGCGAGGGTTTTTTCCATATACCTCTGGAAAATTGATGGCGCTGTTTTTAAAACCAAATGGAAGTGTCTGAAAATAAAGGAGCCAGTTAAATAACTTACAAAGTCATCTAACCTAGGCAAGGGGGTACTTGTCGTGTTTCAGAACAGAGTTCACCTTGCGATAGTTTACACACATCGTCCTTTTTCCTTACTAGCACTACTGGAGAACACCAACTAGTACTACGTGGTCTAACAATCCCATTCTCGATAAGTTCCTCAACAATGTCACGAATTACTTCTCGCTCCCCTGGTGAAACTCTAAAAGGCACAGATGTTATTGGAGGGCTATCTCCTGTGTCTAATATTACAACTCTTCCTCGTGGGTTTGGCTAGTTTGGTTTGGATTCCAACTAAAACAATGCTTATATTTGAACAGAAAATTTCTCAGTTTGATTCTCTGTTCAGACTCGCATAAAAATCACCTTTTTCCTCGCCTAGCTCCACTGATACATAATTTACTTGAGCTGAAGTTGTCAGTTTGTAATAGTGCGTTTTTGACTTTCACACTAGAATTTATTATAATGCCGCACAGTTTGGCACCATGTTGTATAGTTCCGTCTTTACAGTTACNCCCGAGGGCGACAGACAGATACCCTTTTTGTGCTGCCTATCACCCCCCTCTCCTGAGATAACGGCCTGGCCACGTACGCTCTCCCTCGTTATCTAACTGCTCCATACGAACTACTCCTGCGATAAGCGCTCGGCATCCGGCATCTGCCAGCAGCGTCATCACAACTGCACGTGTCCCGCGCTCAACACGACATTATCGACTGCCGCGCCGTCAACATAAACTAACCTCGCCGTCCACAAAAACTTGTTGACATATTAAAACTGCGCCGAAGGAACGAAATAATGCTGAGGTTTCAAAAACTCCAAAGTTCGAAACGAAAACTGTAACCAGGACTCCTGATAAAAACTTAACACGCAGACGTCCGCCCCTTAACCTACAAATGCACACGTCCGCCTGATAAACACGGGAAACGAGCCACCACGGCTTTAAACTGAAACACGATAAAAATATTATGAAGCTGTCCCAAAGCTTCACAAACACGAAAGAATTTTACACTTGAGTCCCGAAAAATTCAGAATATTGCGTCATTACAAGTTCCTCAGACTGCCATAAAGTGTCTAATTTTGTTCCCCTATGCAGAGCGACCTGTTGATCGGCTACATGAGTAACCCACAATTTGGTTTGTGGTTTCCTTCACAAAATACTACAGGGTACCAACACAGACTGCTTATCATGCACATGCTCGAACGGTTACAAATTACCTCAGGTAAATTTGGGGTTTCAAAATCAAATTCAATTAAATGTTGCATGTGAGGCACCAACTTAACATGGCTTCTTAACTACCGCTGAACCCACCTTCCATTCAGTTTTCTGCTCTAGGGGTTCCACTAGCATAGTGTTTGTTTCCTGTACCCCATACTGTTCCTAGCTCGGTTCCTAGCTAACCTCTTTGTTTTCTCATTCCCTGAACTGGTAGTGACACCACTGCTATCCCTTGGTCTGGGTAATTTAACCATAAACTATGCTACCCATGATAATTGAAAGTGATTTGAGCTTAAGAATTTTGTAAAAAGTTGCACTCAAAAGAAGAACTCCATTTACTGGTCACCTACTGGATAAGTGTATAAAGATTTGTCAATTTGCTCCTGAAAATATCCTAGGCGGAGTTTCCTTACAGTAATGTCTCGTGTACCAACCTGTCATCAATCAGAGAAACAGCTGCGCCACTGTCGACAAATTTCAGGGTGGGTTTTCACATGACTTCAAACTACTGTGAGAGAAATTTTGAGTTTTCTGGGCGAACCATTCCCCAGATAAGGTTTCACCCTTAATCGTTTCCCGATTTACCTTATCCCTACTGTCCTTTCGTCCATGTGTTGATTTTGCAGTACCTCCTAAAGTGACCTGCTCTCTTGCAGTCAAAACAGACGGGCTTACCATCAGAGGTCCCTTACTGTCCCTTCACTTCTAGCTTCACCACTTCCATTTGTTTCACCTTGGCTTCAGGGGGACTCGGTGTTCCTATTTGGTTTCTTTTTTCTAATTGCCCTCGTCTGTCCTGCCATATCCTGCATTTGCTTTCTCAATGCCTCTAGCCCCTGTCGCAAATGAGCTACTTCACTATGGCCACCAGCTTTCTCGCCATTGCTTGCCTGTGTTGGGCATAATAACTACCCGCCTCTATGTTGTGCAAATTTTGTATCAGCTGTTATACAGTTTTGTTTTCTAGAATCATCACTTCTCTACAAAAGTGGGTCGCAATCCCCTCGATATGTACCAGATGTTATTCTCTTCAGAAATTTCACTATCTCTAACAAATATTTAATTTCATGAATAAACTCCTCTATTGACTTGTCAGAACCTTGCACTCTAATGCACAGGTACATTTCTAAGTACTCTGATTCCCCAACCGTTGCAAAAACTCCTTTTAATGCTGTGGTCAATTCTGTTGTTCGAGTACACACACTATCATGACAACTAGCTGCAGCACCTCGCATAAAGCTCACATATTTCTTATCATCTCAACCATTTACAACTGCAGCTCTTGTAAAATTCTTTATATACTCTGAAACATCCTGTGAACTCCTACCATAAAAGAAACCAGGATCAATAAAAAACACGAGGTTGCCATATCTGCACTTTCCTGACTTTTTTCTTGTTCATGTAGGGGTTCTGTTTCCTTATCCTGATTAATCACTGGCTCCAGGTTAGAATCTACTAACTTATCTAATACTTCAGTCTCCAGTTTTTTAGGTGTGGTTACTTCAGATTCTGTATTGGCCTCTGAAATGTCACTGCCTAATTCTGTTGCACCTTTTGTTTTAGAGTGGCTACAAAGTTTCCCACTCCTAACCTCACTAACCAAATATTACAGAAATAAATAATTAATCTTACTTAATTATTATGTCTTTTAAACCCAGTGTGACTTAATTTACACAATAATAACCAAAACAGACCAAAAAAATAATAATAATAAATTGATTAAAAAAAATTAATAATTTGAATCACAACTATAATTATTAACTAACTAAACTACAGTTACATCCAAAACATCCAGTCCTACACATCACCACAACTGTCATAGCTATTGGTAGTATCGATAAGCACAAGCCTCCTAAGTGATTAATAAAAAAAATTTATCACTAATTTTTTAATGAAGACCAACACCCACTTAATACTACCAGACGCTTTTAGACCAACTGTTGCATCGCGACTTTGTGGCCTATAACTTCTTCAAAAACACACCTACTTAGATGACTATAAAATAAACAAGGTGCTGCCTTCACCACATGCTTTTTCCCTAAAATGGTGTGCCAACACGAAGCTTGAACAACACTAGACAAAAAGTCTACCCTAAGTATCACAGAAACTGAACGGCTAAAAAGAATAATAACTTGAGAGAATCTATCAGGAACTTTTCACAGAGGGGCGGAGTCAAGGCTGGATGCATTTAAAAGTTAATTATTAGAAAATAAAAACATTATAAGAAAAAGAATAAACTTTAAATTGGGTAACTTATACTACTGCAACTTTGGGTTAGGCAGGAGAGGGGAATCATTTGATCGTTTACTTAAAACAATAATTAACACCTCAAATTTCTGTAACAAACTTTATTCTCTGCTATGGGAATACAACAGATGTATTTGTTCATTTTGATCGTCAACACTCACAACTTATGTCTCACACTCAAGTGGGTCTTAGCTTTTACAAATAATCAGAGGAAAACAAAACATGTCATAATCAAATAAAAAGTGTTGATATCTCTACCATGGCGCTCTTTAGTTGAGTGCAAATGTATTGGTAAATTCTATCAAGCAAAAGAAAGAACCCCAACCAAATAAATAACCATTTAAATGGCAAAACAATATTACAATTTCTTTTCAAATGTCTAAATCCATACAGAAATTAAGAATAAGAAAGAAAAATTACGTTATCTTTATGTAGTCAAGTGAAATTCTCAACTTCAAAACAATTGGGGAAAAAAATGCTATGAAGAGATTTAGCAAAGCAAAATAAAAGCAACAAATTTCCAAACCTGTTATTAAAATAATATATAAAAACTGAGATTATTCTAAAAACAAACAGATTACATGGTTAAGCTAAAATGGGAAATAGAAGAAAATTTTAAATGTTCATCTCTATGCCAAAGTCCTTCATACCCTGCTACTGGAATGCTATAGGGTCTAGCCCATACCTGTTAGCTTAACGTCACTGCTGCCTCCTCTCGCCCAACATTCCTTACTCACGAACTACTCAACACCGATTGCCCTTACAACTCTAGTCATTTTCCAGTTTTCGCTAGAAAAGGGAAAAGGTTTCTAATAAAGAGAAAATTAATAAATTAATACTTATCCACTACATCTCGAAGATTACTTCTCGTGGTCCCTCCAAACCACACAGCCTCTCTCTGCTCCCTGACAAAAACTCACCACCTTCTCTCTCCTGCTCCAGCGCTTGTCCACACTCCTCACGCCACCTCGCCAGCCAGTCAGAGCGCTGTCCTTCCAATCACCTTTATCGATCGCCATACTAGCACCGCTAACCTCCTCTGTTCTCTTCTGGTTGCCCAGACTTCTCCGGTTCGCTTCAGCACAACACTAGTCCCTCACTCCTCTACATCCACCAAGCTCACAGCTTTCAAAGCAAGTCACACACACATTTTCTCGCAGCTCGACTGCCCAATGGAAATCACTCAGCAAATCCAACCTAGTCGGGTGGGAGAGGGTAAAGGATGGGCCAGGAAATGCACATCTGTGCAAGGTTCAGGGATTTGGGTGGAAGCTTTAAGAAAAGAAAACAAATTACAAACATGGAAATGGCAAAAACTTCACAGCAAAACAGGGACTAACCAATGACAAACATTTTGCACTGTCTAAATAGACCTTCACTTAGAATTCCTGTCGCCCAAGCACAGACAAGAGAAACGTACAGATGTAACTTCCCACAAAAATCAGAGACCCACCTTGCCTGAACAACCTAAGCCCGGAATTCGAACAAAAGAAAGAAGTCAACTTATCCAACAGGTATCTTAAAAATATGGATTACTGCCATTAAAATCTAATCCTAACAAAAAAAAATTTTTAATCTTAGGTTTTTTTTCCCTTCATTATTTTCACTTTGTAACAAATGGACTCGTGTCTTTCAGACAAATTACTCAGATTTGCCAAATATATGAAAATACTCATTGAAGCAAGGCATTTTGTTAATAGAATGAGCAGGGTTCATTCTAGATTCCTAAAGTCCCTAAAAGTCTCTAAACTAAAACAAAGTCCCTAAAAACATCTTTTTTCATTTTAGAGTCCCTAGAGAGGGATATGGGAAGTGTATGTAGTAATTAAATGTAAATTTGTATGATTATTCAGTATGTTTGCAATTCAAGCACAGTATTTTAAATACTGGTATGTTTGGACAGTTTGTCGTGGAGATGACATTAAACTGCCTCTGCGTGGCCCTTTTCTTTTTTTTGGAATATCTTTAGTATTTTGCCCTGTAGCTTTTCGTTTTTAATTGTTCTTTCTTCATTTATATCTTTAACAATTTTTCCATGGGTCTCTTATGGTTACTTGTCATGTTGGTGACTGTTCTGTTATTAAAGTGCTAATAGTTTTACTTTGTAAGCGAAATACTTTTTGGGATAAAATATATAATATATGTTTATATATGTATTGAGTAAGTGCAGGATGGCAGACGCGTGTGGGTAAACATTGGCTACCTTGGTGGACAGGGCAGATAGTTACGCATTTGTGAGTGATGTCTGTCCTTATACTCCTTTCACTCTTACCTTAGTCCTGGTATAAAACCCACGTGGGTTAAGTTGTCTGTGATTGCTTAACATACGCACCGCTTCTGAACTCACAAGAAAATAGGTCACATTTAAATAACTTATAATTCCAAACCTACTACATAATTTTGAAAAAGCTATCCTTTATTTTGAGTAATATCTATTTACAACTAATTATGTATGTATCTATACTGGTAGTTTCCCATTCTGCCAGTCATCAGAGCAGTCGAGTACTGATGACAGTCTGTTCCCACGGTTCTGGGTGTCGGCTACAAGAGACATCCCACGGCAGTTGATGAAATTGGGTGTCGCAAACCTGACATGCGTACCGTTGAAAAGTGGCGAGAAGAGAATAGTTTTAAATGTATTTTATTATCTTTCGCAGCAGCATCCTACTTTGGCTGTAAAGCAAGTAGCGGCACTTGCAGCTGAAATGACTGGCGTGTCTGCGACGAGCATTTTCAGTGCGCGGGAAGAACAACAGGGAACAGGGAAACTTGTGACGCCAGGTAAAAAGAGGAAACTGGAAAAGTGTGTGCTCGGTAAGTGTGATGATTCTGTGAAAACTGCAGTGCGTGCTAAAGTTCATTCGTTTTTCTTGTGTAATGAGGATCTGATTTTAAACAAAGTTCGTGCTGTAATTAATGCTCACAACGATTTGCCCGATTTTAAAAACACGACCCTTTACAAATTGCAAAGGTTTTGTAGCTCGTCACAATGCTACTTTTAAGTTACGAAATGTGCATGTTTTAGTGCAGTAAGCAGTACGTGAGATAACTGCTGATAAATGGCATGAGTGCATAAAAGGGTAATATCAGAGGAAGAGAAAATGTGGGAAGTGGACGACGTAGTGGATATAGTAATAAATAAAATCATTATAAAGCTTGACAGAAGAAGTGGGAAGTGATTCCAGACTGGGAGTCTCGAGCTGCTTTCGCAGAGTGACTAGAACTGTAAGTAAATAATCTTAATACTTATGTCATGTAAGAGGTTTATGTTCATGAAATTGTACTGTAGTAACACACTCCGGCAGCAACCAATCATTGCTGTTCGAGGCAGAAAGATACTGTTGTATTTGTTTACATCGTGACTGATGTAAGTGTGAAGGCACTATAAATTTTACCTTCTTCCAAGTTGTACAGGAATAGCAAATAGATTGGTAACTGTTAGTAGCCAAAATAAATGCAACAAACTTATTTTTTGGCCTATTTCCTTCAAATTTTTTAGTATTTTAACTAAATTTTTATTGCTCCCCAAAATAGAATTTTTACTTGAAGGGGATTGTTATTACTGGGATTGTTTTGTTGAGATTTGACTGAACAATGTACTAACTAGTCATGGCTGTTGTTTGATTTTGGTAAATATATTTATTTATTTACTACCCCAAAATTGATATTTTAATAATTTTTACTGTGCATCTTTCAGTATACATATTTTATGTTCATACCAAATAAATAATTTTGCCTTTTCGTTCCAAATAGAATATTTAAGCAGTGGTGACTTAAAGTAATGTTACCTTTGAGTAATTTACATGTTCTAATGTCTTTTTTTTCCTTCAAATACTTTTGTTTCAAAGTTAACTCTTAATATTTTCACGGAAGTAAGCCTATTTTGCACATTAAAATTATTTTTTTTTATAAGGGGAAATGACATTGGGGGCTTGGCTTTTTGTACCAAACTCTTTTATTTTAAAGAGGTTACACTTGTAGAGGAATTTGGTTTGCATGCTTCATTTTGAGCATCTTCTGGAATCAGGGTTGATATCATTTGAGTTGTTTGCCCTTTTTTGGACTTGTGATTCGTGTTCCAGCCCTGCAACCAGGAAGTGGTTCACGTGTAAAATAGGTAAACAGAATTCAGTTTATGAGGGAATGATTATTCTGAAAAGCTTGGTGTTCTTCCAAATGGAAAATGTGTTCATGTAAAGTTGTTTAATATATGAAATTAGACTTAACTATTGAAAATTTAAATTTTATTTCAAATGTAATTAGTTTAACAGTAAAAACTGAAAAGGATACCCATTGAAATGTTAATTTGGACTATGCCAAAATGGGGAAATTCGTGTTCACTTTACAATTGATGCAACTCAGCCATCTTACAGGAACAATTGAAGGATTTTGTTTATTCCACGTGATCTAATGAATTGCCATAGTGCCTTGAATGTTTGAATGTGTTATTGAGCATTACAAGAATTCAGTATCAAATTTTACTTACTATGGGTTTGAGATATTTACAGTGAAACCTCGTTGTTGAGTTCCCGTTTATGTCTATTTCCCGTATCAGTAAAATTTTTTGTATGGTCCCAACAAATATTCTGTATAAACAATGTTAAAAAACCTGCATGCTACGACCCTTAAATCATTAATTTACCCGCATCCATCGATCAGATGTTCTATCCGAAAACCAAAATATATTCGGAACAATTGTTTATCTGTGAAATAACTATCTTAAAACTGGTACTACCGAAATTCAGTAGCGCCAAGAGCGGGTAAACAGAGATGCCCTAACCTCAAATGCTAGTGTATGCAACTAGTAGTTGTGAAACGTTGCAATTGTTAACAACTACGTAATTTATTTTTGATTATTCAATCACTATTTGTTTCAAATTACTCGTGTTGAAAAACAGGTAAAACATAATAATGGCAGGCATTTCTTTGTTTCAAGTCAGCGCACGAAAATTCGCGAAAATAAAATGTGTATGTATAATGGATGTGGTACGGACCAGGACCAAACATTAATAATGGACGGAACAGATTTGAACTTTACTCTGGTTCCACAAAGGAAACGTAATAATTTTTAGGTCATTACGATAAATAACCATGTAAATTACAAGTATTAAAGGGACACAGTATGTTTTCACGGACTAATTCTGTTAAGATAAAATTACACTAGTAACTTTTTTTGAGAGTAATGCAGTGATATCAACTGTCACATAAAATGGTGAGTGTCGTCAACTTAGCAGACTTTCCGTTTAATTTGGTGAAATTTAAAAACATTCAGCAGACAAATATACATTTTAGCCACTGTTCATTACAGGCAATCANCCGTTTAATTTGGTGAAATTTAAAAACATTCAGCAGACAAATATACATTTTAGCCACTGTTCATTACAGGCAATCAACTCGTTATACCTAAGGATGAAAATATAAAGTTGTTTTTTTGAAGTTAGGTTTTACTTTTTGAGGAGGAGAGTGGTCCACATGTTGAGTTTTTTCCCGCATGCTATTTTTTTTCAGTAGGTCCCATGAAAAACGAATAATAGAAGTTTCACTGTATATCCAGAAAAACAGTTGTGAGTTCAAATTAGTTGTCATGCAGACCTCTTAACAATGGAAAACACGATTGGGTAAANTATCCAGAAAAACAGTTGTGAGTTCAAATTAGTTGTCATGCAGACCTCTTAACAATGGAAAACACGATTGGGTAAAAATACAGAATTAGGATTTTCACTTACTTGTTTAACAAAATTTATCCTCTTGCGAAAAGTGAATGAATTTTAATAAAATATTTTATAATTTTTCAGCAAATCAGAAACATTTTTCTTGACATGCTGTGGTCACTGTAACACTGCGAACTAGGCAACAGTGCATGCCAGTGATAGGCAGCTGGCACCGGCTAGTGGTATTGGGAGGATCATGGCAGATTGACTGATCTTGAGCAGCCCAGAAGTTCTGTGTCAGGTGTAACAGTTTACCTTACTATAACATCATAACTATACAAACTTACTTGATCAAGTACAAATGGGTACAGAAGTGATGGCATCCATGCTTATACCGGATGTTAACGAACAAATGATGACAAACACAAGAGTGGGGTAGATAAGTACAAATGGAGCATATTTCATCAAGGAACAAATACTTGAACGTCCATAGTTAACCTGCTAATGGCAGTTGCAATGTGCTGGGGCGGGTAGGCAACCTTGTGTACGTGGCATTGTAGTCAGCCTGTGCGCAGGTCTGCGTGCCCGTAAACACACCTCAGTACCCGAGGTCGCAGTCTCGAAGGTGCTATGTATCTACAGTTCCTGCAGGACGTGTTACCGGAATACTTGGAGGAAGTTCCTTAAGATGCTCATGAGGTGATGTGGTTTCAGCAGGACAGGGCTACCATGCTCACCTGGCATGGACTCTACTAATGTCTGAAGGTATGCAGGAGGCAATTCACACCATGTATCCTGCAGGGCAGTCCACAAATCCATAGGAGTGNATGTCTGAAGGTATGCAGGAGGCAATTCACACCATGTATCCTGCAGGGCAGTCCACAAATCCATAGGAGTGCGAGGGGGTGGAGATCTCTTCTGAACGGCACGTACGTTCCGTAGGGTCTATACGAGCTATTACAAGTACAGACCTGATTTAGGTGGCCAATGGAAGTGTCTAAAGTCAAAAGAGGGTTCCTGAAGACACGCTGTAGCAACTCTTGACGTGTGGGGTGTCGCATTGCCCTGCTGGAATTGTCCACGTCCGTTGGAATTCACAATGGACATGAATGGGTGAAGATGATCGGACAGGATGCTTACGTATCTGTCACCTGTCAGAGTCGTATCCAGACGTATCAGGGGTCCCATTTCACGCCAACTGCACATGCCCCATACCATGGCAGAGCCTCCACCAGCTTGAACAGTCCCCTGTTGACATGTAGGATCCATGGATTCATGAGGATGTCTCCATACCCGTACACGTCTATCTGCCCGATGCAATTGGAAACGAGACCCGTCTGACCAGGTAACGTGTTTCCAGTCATCAACAGTCCAATGGCGGTGTTGGCGGGCCCAGGGGAGGCGTAAAACTTTGTGTCATGCAGTCAACAACAGTACACGAGTGGGCCTTCGGCTCCGAAAGCCCATATCAATGATGGTCCGTTGAATAGTTCGCATGCTGGAACTTGTTGATGCCCCAGCATTGAAATCTGCGCCAATTTGAGAAAGGGTTGCACATCTGTCACGTTTAATGATACTCGTCAATCGTCGTTTGTCCCGTTCGTTCACCATCTTTTTCCGGCCACAGCGATGTTGAAGATTTGATGTTTTATCGGATTCCCGATATTCACTGTGCACTCGTGAAATGGTCGCCCGTGAAACTCCATATTCTATCGCTACTTCAGAGATGCTATGTGCCATCTCTCGTGCGCCGACTATAACACCACGTTCAAACTCACTTAAATCTTGATAACCTGCCATTGTAGCAGCAGTAACTGATCTAGCAACTTTGCCAGACGCTTGTTGTCTTATGTAGGTGCTGCCGACCGCATCGCGTTACTTTGATTGGTTCCATATCTCTGTTATTTGCATACGCACGCCTATACCAGTTTTTTTGGCTCTCTAGTGTATGTAGATGCTGTGCATCACCGGACATGCCACAGTACACCATCCAAGAACATGCAAGAGGTGTGGAACATTGTCAGTTCTGCACCTCAAAAAGGACGTTAGCGTTCGTTTTTTTAAGTTCATTTCAGATTTGTCAATAAAATTAACTTAATCACTACCCTGTGTCACTCAGAATCTACTGCAACATATAATACACATAAACATATAAATTGCTTTATGTTTTAAGATAATACACCAATAATTTTTGCATCTTTCTGTATCATGTATGATAGAAGCTGTGTTTTGCAACACATGCACGTGTGTGTGCGTGCATNTTTTGCATCATTCTGTATTATGTAAGATAGAAGCTGTGTTTTGCAACACATACACGTGTGCGCGCGTGTGTGTTTTTGTTTGCGTATTGCTGGAAGTATTTATGATGGCTTGGTAGGTTACTATTAACTTTACAAACTGTATTAAAAATAAGTAATATAAAGCCCTAATGTTACCAAACTTTCTGGGAATCTTATAGAGTGGAGTTACCGTGTACTATAAAATCAGATAAAGGAAAAAGGTTTTATTCTTACATTATATGTCAGGTGACATTAATATAGCTAATGGCAGTTACAGACACAAGTTAAGTTCCCGGACACAATTGCCACAAGCATTTCACAAACATAACACAGTATTATACACAGAAGCTAAGAACCATTTAATTAAATACGACAATCTGCAACTGTCCATAGTGAAACACTTCCATAAATATAATTTTAGTAACAAGAGTTCAACGGGGTTTAACTTTGCTTGTTACTGTTGCTGTGTGCTATTGTTTTCCGAATGTACTACTACTACATTGTCAAGTCTACAACTTTTTCTTATTAAACAAGAAAGTTTGTATATTGACTATTCCCTGAGCAGTTCTTTTCTTTTGTTTATTGTTAGAGCATCACAATCATAAATATTTGGAATGTATTTAAGTGACAACATTGAAATCTTAAATAAAACTAATTTTGTATTTTCAAACATCTCACTTTTACAGAAAAGAATTGTTTTGATGAAACAATGTTTTCAACTACCCCAACCTTAATTTCTCAAGTCTAAGTGTAGCAGCTAAAAGAAACAAACATTCTAAGCATCTTATCAACATTTAGAAAGGCCACTGTTGCTTTTACTGTTTAGTGTTATGTATTTATTGCTGTAACTGTGTGTGTGTGTGTGTGTGCATGAGCGTGTACGGGTAATGTAAATTACAGTTTTTCCTGGCCTGAAGAGTGCAAAACACGTCACTAGTGTAAGTACCAGGAAGACAATCATAAGAATTCATTGTTATGAGTGTCTAGTTAATTCATGTTATCAAATTGTATAACTGTTCTCTTCTACAAAATCTTTGTAATTCAGATTTCCCAATGTTGGCAGGTATGCAGCGTAGTATTTTGTTTGATTCTGCAATACTTGATGTAGCGTTCATTCATCGTAATAAAACCACTCAAATTGGTTTCATTGGTGAATTGTGTGAAAAATAAATTTGGTGTGTTTTAACAAATGGCAATTATTGTAAATAATTAATTTAATTGAAATTTGAAAAAATATAATCTTTTTTAAAAATAATTTTGTGGATTCAGTTTGTTTTAAAATACTTGGTTTGCAGAATTCTTGAAATTTTTAGTTTTCTTTGTCTCCATAGTTATTTGCCCTGCGACTGTTATGTCTGCAGAGTTGCATAGTTACTTTCTTGCACAATTGCATGCCAAAAGGTTAAAGAGGATGGGTCCTGAATACAGTGAGCTGTGAACAGGATAGGTGCTCATTCAGTACTTATAAATTTAGTCTCCTGCTGTGGTTTGTCGTCATTGTAGTCTCCTGTGCCTCGCGAGTGAGATGCTCCTGTGCTTGTGCTCACATCTGCTTGCTGCATAGTGGGAATTTAGTCCTTCTGTAGCGTATGCTCGTTCAGAGATGCACAGTGAGCAGCAAGCATGGCCACAACATTTGTTTGTTTTTGTTAGTCATAGGCATCGAGGCACGGACAGTGATGGCCGACTAGAAAGACACAGGCGACCTGACCCAGATGAATATAGGAGGTCAGAGCAGGAGGAGCACCACAGGCGGTCAGAGCATGTCCACAGGCGGTCGGACCACGATGATCACAGGCGGCCCGACCACGATGATCACAGGCGGCCCGACCACGATGATCACAGGCGGCCCGAC